>VNWX01000118.1:0-31533 GCA_009869905.1 Ceratophysella communis
GGGGGAGAGGACCCGCGAGCGGCGGGTGTACTTGCCTGCGGCGACGAACTTCCTGAGGCGGCTTGGAGGTGTTTGCTGTTGATGTGTTTGGTTAAGCCTCTCTTGGTGAAAAGAATGTTGTTGTCTAAGTTATAGTTTGCTCGGTACTAATTTCGTGTGTCATCTACATCTACACGAACACGATCTTAATAGCTGCATAACTTCAAGTTAATCATAGTAACGGTTCTATGTAGAACTTTTGACCTGGAGTTAAATTCATGAAACATATAGGCCATTATTGGAATTTCGCAACATAATTCGGGGGGGGAGGGGAAATGTCCTTAATAATTTAGAAAAAAGAATCTAGGTATTAGGTCTAAAGAAACCGTAAACAGTTGAGGCCTACGGTTTCTCGCTTCAATAAATCCAGGTACAGGTACATATCCCTGGCTCACCCTGTACTTAAGTGACTATGAATGAGGCCCAATAACCGGAACAACAACGCAACGACGCGACGCCTGCTCTGCTTCTGCCTCGCTCTCTCTGTCTGCCTGCTGTTGTGATGTTTTGTTTTCCAACAGCTGACTTGAGCTCAGCAGTGCGGAGACATTTCAAAAGTCACTAGGGAAATGGAACTTTTCATTTCATTTCTCCTCTTTTCATTATAGAAATCACAGTTTCAGTTTCATTGAGACTTCATTTGCTTAATTGTGATATTACTGTCATAAATCCTAATATTACCTACCTGGTGCTGGAAACTGCCATTTTATACTCATGTTTTGACGCCTAATTTGCTTACAGTTCATGGTTGAGATCCTTCGGCCTGATCCTATCTCCGTTTACGCTTCCTGATCCTGTGTTGCCGTTGTGAGACATGTCTCTCAAGCCGCGACCAGTTAATTTCAAAGAAACTTGGGCCGGACTCAAGCTCACCATTCAAGGAGTTGTGACGCTATCTAAGGTCAATCGTTCTGAATGGAATGATCGGTTCTCGTAAGTAACTTAATAATAATGAATGGCACTAGCCCTTTATAATTGTACTGAATTATTCAATTTTACACATTTCGCTTTGGTTGAATTTCATAGGGATGTCTACTCACTTTGCGTGGCTTATCCGGAACCCTATACCACACAGCTTTATGAGGAAACAGAAAATTTTCTCAAACAACATGTCCGAGCATTACTGGATGAAATAATTAAAGAGTCTGAATCCTCTAAACTGCTTCGCTCGTACCATGAAATGTGGAACAAGTACAGTCAAGGAGTCAAATATCTCAATCAGCTTTATTTGTAAGTAAAATATCGATTGAGTATCAAAATTCCATTACTACTGATATTTTAACTCCAGTTGAGTCTGACAGTCCTGAATCGGCAGTTCAATTTAAAGAAAAGCCTTTTAAATTGCGAATACGTGACAGTCAGGAATAGAATATATCTAATATGATTTACATGCAATTTATATTTCACTTTCAAGGTACATGAATCAGCAACATGCCAAGAAATCAAAGACTACCGAGGCAGATCTTATTTATGGCCTTGCTATTTGCGGTAATGTAGGAGACAGGAAGGTCGAAATTGGAGAACTGGGTGAGCATTAGCTGAAATAACCTGTTGTTCAAAGGCGGAAATACGCATAATTCGGATTTTCATATGGTATCTGGTATCAGGTCTTGACATTTGGAAGACGGAAATGTTGCAGAAGATACAGACGAATTTGATTGAGTTGGTGCTCGAATCAATCAAGGACGACAGAAGGGGTACTTCTTCCGTCTCAACAGCAGTACTTAATGGTGTTGTTAACTCTTTCGTCGATGTTGAGAGTGCAAAGTTGAGAGCACCCGGGGATCCAAGCAATCAAATGACGGTAAGAGATGTAATACTAGTAGTAAGAAGTAATTTTGGCCACTGGTGGTCCTAGATTCTACGATCTAAAACCAAGGGACTAGAGTGAATTTTCGTAATTCTCAAAGCTCTTTCGAAATCCGGACAGCCCGCATGCATTCAACTATTTAGCTGATTTAAAACGAACAATTTCAACTAAAATTAATTCCGCTTGTGTGATCTATTGCATTATAGTTCTATGAGAAATCATTTGAGACACCCTTCCTGCAAGACACGGGTCACTTCTATCAACAAGAAGCCAATAATCTTATCGCCAGCTGTACTGTGAGCGAATACATGACTAAAGTCATTACAAAGCTTCATGAAGAGGACATGCGAGCTCGGAGATATCTTCATCCAAGGTAAAATTATTCACTGATTTCCGTACGATACTCATTTCTACTTGATACGATATCCAGAATTAAATTCCTAAATTACGAAAAACGTTTCTGAACTGCAGCTCATACTCCAAACTATCGACAGAAGTTCACAAGCGCCTTGTAGCGGACCATCTTCCGATGCTTCATGCTGAATGCAGTGGCTTGGTTCAGGGAGATAAACGAAAAGAACTGGCAGACTTGTACTGCTTGCTGAAGCCGATTCAAGCTGGGCTATTAATTTTGGCTGAGACATTTGAGACTTACGTGAAGAGTATCGGCCTAGAAGCTTTGAACACTCTCAAACCTGAGTCACCGCACATTGACTTCGTAGAGAATCTGATTGTTGTGTACAAGAAATTCAAGGATATCGTAACCGTTGTGTTCAACTCGGACCAACTTTTCCTATCGGCTTTAGACAAAGCTTGTACATTTTTTATAAATCACAGAAAGCTTTCCAGCACTCCTGGTCAAAAGGGCCCTTGTCGAAGTCCAGAACTGGTAACTATATTTTATTTTGTATTTGAATGCTTAATCCTCGCAAATTCCTCAGTATTCTTTTTGTATTTAATTTCAGATCGCCCGCTATTGCGACGTTCTGCTGAAGAAATCAACGAAAGGCTACTCCGAATCGGAAGTGGATGAGAAATTATCGGATTCAGTCATAATTTTCAAGTATGTGGATGATAAAGACGTTTTCCAGAAGTTCTACTCCCGGAACCTAGCTCGCCGGCTTATTCATTCTTTGTCACACTCAATGGACTCGGAGGAAGGCATGATCAACAGACTCAAGCAAGCCTGTGGCTACGAATTCACGAACAAATTACATCGCATGTTCACAGACGTGAGCTTGAGCCAGGACCTATGCGCAAAGTTCAATGAATTCTTGGCTACTAATTCTTACGAACTTGGACTGAGTTTCTCTATGCTAGTCCTCCAGGTAAGCATAAGTATGCATCATTTTCCTGCTTTATGTGCAGGGTTGCTCGCAACCTGTTCCACCATTTTGTGTTACTCATATAAATCATTCGGGCTTGACCGAAGTTCGTTTCATCATGTATTTCGCCTATTTTACATGTGTATTGGATAAACTGCCATACAGTTAACACCGTTACCAGTTATCACACTCGATTGTTTGACCTCGAACGATTTTCATTTGGTGACTACTGGAAATTGCTAGGAAACATAATTTTGCCGGTTAGAAACCGTTAGTTCAAGAGCAGTGTCCACCGTTAAGACCCGTGTGGATCCCAAAGCGACTGAAAAAGCGAACTGTGGGCGTGTTTTGGCTTTGCGCTTTTTGCATACACTCAACCGGCTGTGTGGTGCGAGGAGAGCCGTGGAGAGCAGTGTGATAGGATGAGATAGGGGAACAGTTAATTTTAAATCTCAAGCAAATGGTTTTACCCCAAAGTTTATTCAGAGATTATACTAATCGTAGAGACATGCGGTTTTTTGCTAAGTATTCGTAAGGACCTGGTCTACAATTGACATTTGCTAAATTTTTGATTCCTCGTTGTTCTACGATGCTAGACGAGTCCAAACATTTGATCATTTTAAAGTTAACATAACTACGCTTTTGTAACCAATAATCAAAATTTTAGCCAATGTCAACTATAGACCAGGTCATTAAGAGTATGTAGCAAAAAACCGCAACCCTCAAAGATGAATAATAACCTCTGAATAAACTTTGGCGTAAACCAAGGTGCTTAAAGTCTAGATCTAGACTTGAAGCACCTTGGCGTAAACCCATTCCTTATGGGATTTTAGCATTACACTTTCCTCTCCATATGAGCGTTAAGAGCTAATGATTAATGATGTATGTGGATACTCACGAATATAGGAAGATGAATCATTTTTATTTCTTTGCAGGCTGGTGCTTGGCCGTTGCAACAAAACGCTTCGCCGTTCGCACTGCCACAAGTATTTGAGAAATCTGTCAAGACTGTAAGTAAACAAAGCCAGTCTAGAAAAATACTGCTTCTTGTTACTTAATCCATTTGTGGAGCAGGAACGTAGTACATATTGTATTTTTAAAAAAAATAGTTTGAAGAGTTCTACTCAAAGCAGTTCAATGGTCGCAAGTTGACCTGGCTCCATCATCTCTCTGCCTGTGATGTTAAGGTGCACATGAAGAAGAAAACCTACTTAATCACAATGCAGACTTGTCAAGTTGCACTTCTTCTTCCTTTCGAAACCATGGAACAAGTATCATTTCAAGACCTGGCCCTTGCAAGTCATTTAACTGATGACCAGCTTGAGCGCTACATCACGAGCCTGGTTGAATGTAAACTATTGGAGATTGTCGAGGGTACTGGAACTGCTGGCACAACGGTTAGTTTAATTGAAAGCTGTTTATGTTTTGTACGCATTCTTTTTGAAGTATTGGCGGTTAAGTATTGCCAGTTAATGTGAAACATATTTTACTGGAAGCGTATTGAGAAATCTTCTGATAAGGAGAACAGTTCATTTTAGTTTAATCTAATAATGGGCAGTTAATAATTTTTGGCTTTAACTCAGGACTTATAATAACAATCAACTGACCTGGTTTTAACTTTTTCTCATTATTTCACAACATAGGAATACACTCCAACGACTATGTTTACTCTGAACCGAGAATATGCCAACAAGCGGTCCAAGTTCCGTATTTCTGCTGCAGTGCAGAAGGAAACTCCACAAGAAGTTGAGCAAGCTCATGTTTCGGTTGAAGAAGATCGAAAGATTTACTTACAGGCTGCTATTGTGCGAATCATGAAATCTAGAAAAGTAATCAAGCACAATCTACTCATGCAGGAGGTCAGTTTAAAATTCCCTATCACACGTCATTTTACGATAACTACAATAAATGCCGCGAGATACTCACAATTGTAAATCGCTAGCCTTAAATATTGAGCCAAGTCCACTTTACCAATGTTATTTAATTCAATTTTAACCAGGTTCTCTCCATGTCTGACGGACGTTTCTGCCCTACCGTGTCTCTCATTAAGAAATCCATCGAAACACTCATCGAGCGCCAGTATTTAGAGCGTACTCCAAATTCGAATGATGAGTATTCCTATGTGGCCTAAATACTTCCGTCTAATTCTGATACATCCTCACATCTACACTACAATATTTCTACAAAAGTTATAAAGGTAAGCGACGCAAGACGTTTGGCTATCAATTCTTGCTTAGCCGAAATTTTGTTAAAATTCGTCGTAATTCTTTAAATATCTTTTGAAATTAAGAACGTTAGCCAAACGCCTTGTGAAGCCTCCTCCCACACGACACCCTGCACTTTCCTGTGAATGTGTGCATGGGTAACAATCCATTTCAGAGACATTTAGAGAGCAATTACGTCGGCCCCTATGGACCTTACTCTTACACCTAATTTGAATACTGATACAGAATAAATTATATATGAATATTTTGAGTCTTAAAAACGCAGTTTAACGCAACTGAAGCTCCAGTTGTACTTTGATAATTATTTTCCAATTACGGATGAATACCATTTATAGAGATATTGCAAAATATCTTATCTTTAGCCAAAATGAACATAAACCAGTGACTCAAATGCTATGGAGGTCCCTAAATGATAGACAGCATGACCATACGGAGTACAGATACAGTTGCAAGTGGTAAAAAATCTGTAGCTTTCCCTTTCAGCTCGACGGCGTCCAGGGAATTCAAAGTACTCCTTTAAATGATTTAGGAAAACAGAAGGGCTTATGGAATAGTTAGGTATGTGTTAGTGTAATACCGTCAAACTTGGAGTGGTGCAGATTTATTCAAAGATTTAACAACACATTGATAAGATTTTTTTGCGTCGGTTGTAGGCAGGCATCTGATTTGAGCTATTGTATTAGGAGAACCAATTATAAAGATGATTCCCGCTTTTTTGTTTTAGAATACAACCATTAGAAACACGGTGATGAGGGCGGTAGTTAGGATCCAATCCAACTCTTGGTACATAGCGCATGTAATTACAACTTGATCATACTCTTCTATCCAGGATCTGTTGACACGTACATTTTCTTGATACATTTCTGGAATGTTTCCCGGCGGATAATATAAAGCCAAGACGTATGTTCGAGATTTACTCGCCGTTGTAGCTTTTACGACGCATGCTTCTTCAGTCCCTGCAAAATACCAATACCATTAATATTATATTCAATCAATCTCATCAAACCTGTAGCATTTTCATAATGTTGGAAAAGCTTGGCATAAATTGGAAATACCTTCCCAAACCATTTGAGTGAAGTGCTCTGAAAAATATTGGAAATAAGCTTTAGTATATTATTTATTGTGACAGAACGAATTGGAATCGGAAACGTCAGTATTTTTAACTTACCAAGAGTACCACCTGGTACTGGTACTTTCCCTTCTTCATACTTATCCTCAATGTTGGATCGAAAATGGGCAAAGTTATAGTTCTCATCAGCCTTATTGTACCAAGCATTAACTGGTTCATGTGGATCAACTTTTTCCTTCTGAGAGACGTAAACTGACTCCCCACATCCAGTGTGAGCCTCTATGGACTTGTCTTTTTTGGCCATGTCATTTACCGCTGATTGAGCAATTTCACAGAGCTGATTTTATAATAGCAAAATAAATTTAATTATCAGACCAGAATAATATTGAAAACGACCAACGATTTTAAAGAATCAGATCAAAATACCTCTCTGTTAAGCTGCAGGATATGTGCTCCGTGTCTGTAGCGATAAAAATTGATTTGTCCTAAGGCTGCAATAATCCATTCTGGTGGAGTGTCGGTCTGCGTTTCCTGAAAAACAAGGGAGAATGAGCATATCAAGTGCTTCAGACAAATTTACGAGTTCAACAGATACTGATTTAAAACGAAACGAGAGACGTACTCTTTCATGCGTCGGACAAAGTTGATCATAGTAGAATCTGAAACCACCGTAGTTCATGATGTTAATGTCAGTTGCATAGTTTCTATGAAAGTAGAATGGCGGAAAGGGTTGGATTGTCCTTCGACGTCTTCCAGGCTTTGAAGTCAAAATCGGATCCGATAAATGTTCCGGGGGCGGAGCCATTAAAACTTCACGGAAGAAGAACCTGCCAGAAAGTATTAGAATTTAACGCCCAACAACATAAATTTGTTTGAGAGTTTCATATAATGTATTCTTACGGGCTGGTTTGTAATGGAATTATGTTGTCCTTGAAGAATTTCTCGGTGTTGGCGGGTGGATCGTAAACGGCGACGACAATAACGAGCACATCCGTTGTGTTGTAGATATCGTAGGTACCATATGACACACATATCTCTCGTGTTGATTTCCATACAATTTGTGAAAAGGCAGCTGATAAAATTTAAGAAACTGGATTAGTAGGCCAAGGATCCTGCTGCCACTGATCAACGGTCTGTAATTATCGTATAGTATTTTACTGAAGTCTCGGTCGGTAAATCCAGTATGGGAGGTGAAGTCATAGTCTGCGACGGCCGAGTACCAGTAGTCAACGGCCGTAGACCCATAGACAAGATGGCCGCCAGTCGGAGCTACAAAGACGCTTACGCCGTCTGCTATAACATCCCTGTCCTCGGTCCTTATAACCAGGTGAGCCGTATCTTTGGCCAACGAATCCGCCATGTTTTGACTAACTACACAAAGCTGTAAATCACAATAAGCAAAGATCACCATAAGGTCTGTTTTGAATAATGACTTTCTTTTGCTAACTTTGATTCAATATTTCGAACGACGAGCTTCTATAGCGAATGGCTGCTGTGACCATTTTCTTACCTCTTCGTTTAACAAAAGCGGCGGAGCGTCATAGCCTTTCCGGAACAAATTGTGTCGTTCAATGGCCTCCATGGTCCAATCGGGGTTGGTGATAATCTGAGCAACACAGCTAACCACCATTAGGCCGAGCAGGAATACTTGCTTCACGAGATTCATTTTGAGTGACCTAAGAAAATTAGAAGCATTGGAAATATTGAAGCACTGTGGAACTAACATGTCTGATTCCGAATACAATTTCGGTCGGTAGTTCGTATGCAGATTAACCCCATAACGATGCTGGTACCGCAGCACTTGTTTGGCTCACTTTAATTTCTTGAGCTCGGATATTTTAACAAAGATTTTAGCTGGAAGGCGTCATTAAAATATCGCCGAAAATACTAAGAAATACCTACTCACCTATTATCGAATTTAACTTTTGTGTAATATATACTGGACGCTGACCACGTCTCCGAAGGATAGGTACCGGTGTCAGGTTCCGCCAGCACACGGGACCGGTAAGGATTAAGGACTGGACAAGGTCCAAATTATGGCTGACTGGCTGACACAGCAGCTCATTATTATACGTAATTCCAACGGACAATTTCGACGAATTCAAAGCTTCCCGCTCGCTGCCATCCCAAACGGTAACGACAAAATGGCTCGTGTTCAAAGTTCGAATTCCGGCGTCAGCCATTTGGCCAAGGATTGAAGCATGGATTCAAACACGACAATACGGAAACCCAATGACACCATACCATTATTCAGTAATGCATCGGCACCTTTGAATTAGTAGCTTGAAACTTGCATTATTATTGGTGCTCCAATTGTTTTAAGTTGATATACAAACCATGCCGCACGGAGAGATAATAAAATTACCAATTTTCATGTCCCCATCCACATATCCATTCCAGGAACCGTTGAAACAAATATATTCTGAATAGGTAACCAGAGCCAATGAATTTTCAGAAATTTCAAATCCCTGTTATTGCCTTGTAATTCATATTGAAGCAAATTGTTATTACAAATTTTCTAAAGCCTATATTTATTGGCTTCATGAACTAACTGTTAATTGACAATACGCATATATGGTTTGACAAGTAATTTTGTGATTGCTATATTTAATTTATTGGATTTGTATTTACAGAGTGATCTCTAATTCAGATTCAAATTTGCTCTCAATTAGCTATTCAACATTTAAATGATGAAACGCTTTGAGGCTTGAGGTCGATTCGTTCTACTGTTTCAATAAAGTGGCTACATATCTGCATCGAGCGTCAACATAGACGAAGGAAAAGGCGAGCGAGAACGAGGGCAGCAGAAGAGAGCCACAATGGACCGCACCGGCTCGAGACGATCAAACTCGGAACTTCCACTGCCCGCCCCGAATCTCTTCCACATACATACAGCGGGAAATCGAACGGAAGCTTATGAACACGTAAAAGCCTTAAAATTCATAAATTTGGCTTACAAATTGCTATTGAACTTTCCAAATACCTCTGAAAAATATGTAAAATGCTCTTTGTAATGGAAAATTTTATAGAAAAGTTTGTCTAAAATTTGATTTTAGCTCAATATCGAATTTATCGTAGGAGCAAACGATTGCATTGTGCGTAGCATGCATGTAGGTTTTGAGCTTGAGATTGAGGCGTAAGTGAAGAAAGAATAGGTTTTGTATGTATTTTGCCCTGTAGATGGATACAAGATGATGGAGCTAAGGTGAAACAGTAGTGCAACCAACACGTCACTCAGTTCAGAACATCTTTCTTACATGTTAGGGCCATGTACATAGACATGTTCTAATTTGGCAGGAAGTGCCTGTCTTTGCAAATACTGTGTCAGCTCAATCTCAAATCAAATGGAACTGCTGAAATTGACATATCTATGTTGTAGGCATTTATAATCGCATTATAAGTAGTGAGTACTTGCACAGGCACCGGATGGGGTTTCTTAAAGCACTTTGGAGATTCCCATTTCTTCAATTGGTTTTAAGAACGTAGTGCTAAGCTAGCGTCTACCGTTTTTCAGATAATTATTCGAATAAACCTAACTTTATCTAAGAAAATGATTGAATAAAGCTTATCTCCGCACGGGTCTCAGGTTCTGGTAAGATAAGAGGACTGAAGTTCAAAAGTACCAGCTAGCCTAAATAGAATGTCAAAAATTGTGCTTGCCTTACAAATTACAGAGACATGTTGTAGATTTCTCACGTGTCCCTAGCTAATTAGCTTGCTTCTTATTGATATTGAAATATTGCTGCCTTTTCTACCACACGCAGCTAATCAAAAATTTATTATTGTTAAATATGCGTTTCGTTTTGATCTGTCTATACATAAAAAGGTAGCATTTGAATATTAGAATTTTTTTTCTTGATTCTACTCGTAATCTATCGTAGTGATGTGCTAACCAATGCTGAATTCCTTCACAAGATTTTGTCGCCAAGAATAATGTATGTCCAGTTTAAAGTTACATTTTAGTTGGTTTTAATTTTAAATGGGACTTCGTCGTATTGAGACTTTCCAACACATGAAACCTCTTCAGTATTATTAAAATTTGAGACGATATTACTTCCCAAGATCTTTGATAAATGCTCTTTGATTTGACATGCTATTGTCTGTACAAATTTTTATGTTGGATTCGCTATTGGTGGTATTGCAGAACGCGAGCGTGGAGCATCATCTTGATTTACACTGTGTACAAGTTTATTTTATTACTGACCGGAATCATTATGTTTCGTCTGGACAATGATCAGACAACATTTAATTAGTAGATATGAAAGAAGGTCATAAATTTAACCGTAAATGCAAAAGAAAACGAGAATTAAAAATGGCCGGAAATCTAGTGTAACCACCCGGGTATTTTCGTCGTACTGTCGGTAACATAGAGAAAATGGTCGGTGCTCCTCCCGTTTGTCTATAGGCCTATTTTTGCTTGTTCGGAGTAATGAAATGCCCAGTAGTTCTTCCCTCCCTTTGAACTGGCCCTACTGGGAACGAACGAGAACGGAGTGACATGGACCATTTGTCTACAATTCACTGGGACATCGAAGTGACACGTCGTGAACTGATATTGAGCGGGTCAGTGGACATTAACTGAGAACGAGACAGCTGGCATTACTGTAGACAAGAAGATTACGCTCTACGTGGCCTAATTATGCTGCAAGTTCATTGGTCTCAGCGCCCGGATTAATTCAAGTCACAAGTCACAAGTACAAAGTAGCCAGGCAGCAAGAGTACTCACCGGTAATTGTTACAATACAACCGCATTTCCGGTGCCACGTCACGCTCCGTGCACTTGCTAAACGAGAGAGTGTGATTTGGTAAGCTGACATCAGTCAATTCCAGTTTCAAGCGTCTAACATTAACTAAATATCAATTGTAAAACGTTGAACTTGTTACAGTGGCGTGAGCGTAAGTTAGAGAAATGTAATCGTGCATCACATATACCCTACTACTTACTTATTTAGTGACAAGCCTTTTAAGCTCTGACCTCTGTCACCTGTGCCCTGATTTAAACCCTAGCCAACCGAATTTAGATATGGTATTTGTATTTGTATACACGACACGTGATTAGATTTCACACAAAGAAGAAACATTTATGTGCAAAGCACAGTCAAATATTGAATTTGCTTTTGCAGTACAACTGTACTGTGAACATTTCTTTTTTTACTTTGTGAAAACAGTTCTTGAGACTCTGCGATTTAAACCATGTTCGTGTTTTCTTTATTGCAGCTTCTTGATAAACCAAGCTGAGATTCTGTTGTAACTCCTAACTGTAAGAATGTCAGAAGTTCAGTCGAGGGCGGCCACTCCGGCCCTCAGAACCCCACAGAAGTTAGCCCTGAGAACTGCACCCAGGACTCCCAACAGGACCCCTGTTAAACCGGAAGCAAGTACTCCTACAAGTAAAACTGAAACTCGTAAGTAAATAAATTCAAGATCCCAATATTTTTCTATTTATCTTTAGGTGCCCTATGGATTAATATCAGTATACTATGTAAATTCATGGCGTAATTCTTTATTGTTATTACAGCTAAGAAAAAGACTCCAAAGAAAGATACCAAATCAGGACTCAAGTGGTTCAAAAAATCACATAAGAAAAGTACTATGAAAAGGCTGCTGAAATCAGCTCAACGCGAAGCTTCTCCCACGATGGTATCCCCGATTCCGCCACGAGTGGTGGAGTTTGAGATTGAGGGGTCATCAGAAAGGCTTGGAGTACTTGAGCCAATGAAAATTATAGACAAGGTACTGCCGTTGTATTTGTTGAATATTATGTTACATATCTTATTAGACCTTGCATGAGTTCCGACTGACAATGAGTACTAATTGCGATTTGTTTATTGCCAGTGTCCCGGATATGAGCTTGATTTTCCCAGTACGCCGAGCCTAGATTGGCAAGACGATAGCACAAATACATCTTTTCCAAGTTCCCCGCTTCCGGCGGCGGGATTACTCTCGAAGAAAGTAAAAGCTGGAAAAGGAAAGGGTAAGCTAAAACCGAAGTCCTCGGGTTCGCAGAAGAAAGGTCCAAGGGTCACGAATGGTGACCTAGCTGCCACCCCTCAAAACAGTAATGACTCTGCCCCTGGAACAAGTCAAGGAGCAATATCAAGTCTTCACTCGAAGCTTCCGGATGCACAGTTTAGAATCATGGAAGACTTCAAGCAAGAGCTGGCTCCGGATCGACCGAATGCTTATATAAGATTCATGGAAACTCCGCATGAAGAACTCGCGGACGAGATCGAGTATGATCTCGACGAAGAGGACTGTGCTTGGCTTGAATTGGCAAATAGCAAACGAAAGCAGCAGAAATACGTAGCAGTGGAGGCGGAATCCATGGAGTTCCTGATGGATCGTCTGGAAAAAGAATCACATTTTCAGGTAAGCCAACTTTTACAACATGTATTATCTATATTTTCCCGGTAACAAATAACAACCTAGATATGTCTGACGTGTAACCGGTAAATACCAATCATGAACCGGGACGGATTTTTTTTTAAATTGCCTTTGACGCTTTAGTATTTTTTGAACTCGAATGCATCTTCCGTTATTTTGTTTTTAAAACAGATGCAGAGCACGGGAATGGACCACAGTCCACCAATCGACGATGATGCCGTTTGCTGCATCTGTATGGACGGGGAATGTCAAAATAGTAATGCTATTCTCTTCTGCGACATGTGCAACTTGGCCGTGCACCAGGAGTGCTATGGCGTTCCATATATCCCGGAAGGCCAGTGGCTTTGTAGACGATGTTTACAAAGTCCGTCACGAGGCGTGGACTGTGTCCTGTGCCCGAATAAATGCGGTGCTTTCAAGCAAACAGACGATGGCCGATGGGCTCACGTCGTCTGTGCTTTGTGGATTCCTGAAGTTTGTTTCTCTAATCCAGTAAGTACTCATTCAAAAGGCTCTCGTAAAATGAGACATTTCCATTAACCCATAAGTTACTCAATCTGATCTGTGCTAGGTGTTTCTCGAGCCTGTCGATAGCGTAAATAATATCCCTCCTGCCCGCTGGAGATTGACATGTTTTATTTGTAAACAAAAAGGGGTTGGTGCTTGTATTCAATGCTATAAGTCCAACTGCTATGTCGGTAAGGCCCAATTTGTGTTATCATTGATAGCTCGAGCCGATATACCGTCGAAAACCCGTATAATTTCCATGATACTTCTATTTGCAGCATTCCATGTCACCTGTGCCCAGCAGGCCAACCTCTGCATGAAGATGGACACGGTACGGGACTCATCATCTGTGATTGTCAAGAAGACAGCTTATTGTGACAACCATGCGCCGCCTGAGTTACTTTTAGAACGAGTAAGTTCGAAGTATTATTTAAGCTGAAATCATCTGTTCTCCATCATTTTATTGAATTTCTTTATTTACCTGCACCTTTGTTTCAGAAGCGGAAAGAGGGCACAGCAGACGATTCCTCCCCACGTCAAAAAATGAAACAAACTCGGAAGCTTTTAGCTGAGAAGCGGGATGCAATTCCTCTGGTATCAATACCTACAATTCCATCAGAAAGAGTTGATGAAATTGCAATGAATGTTACATTTGCAAGGAAGAGACAGTTTATGAAGAGACTAATGGCTTATTGGAAACTCAAAAGGTTATCCTCTCATTTTACTTTAATTTTATTTAGAATTTTAACAGCCTAAACCTAACTCTAAATAATAATATCTTTAGGCAAACGCGAAACGGAGTGCCACTTCTTCGACGACTCCAGGCTTCTTCGTCGTTATCAACTGCAGGGTCTTCTAAGCACACTATCGATGTACCTTCTGACACCACCGAAGTGAGTACAGAATATTTGTATCGTATAAATTGATTTTAGATATTGAATTATGCCTGAACCGAATACTCACATATTATCATCGTTAAACAGGCCGAAGCATCGTATAACTACTACAAATACTGGCTGCGGCTTCGTCAGGATCTGGAAAGGGTTCGACTGCTCTGTGAGTTGATTCGCAAACGAGAGAAAGTCAAGCGAGAACTTATCCGAATGTAAGCAGTAACCTAGTTTCTACATTTACCAGTGCAATTTCTTGCATTAGGTGTAACGTATGCACCCAAATCTGTGAATTTAAACACAAAACAAATTATCACCTGATTTCCCCATTTACAGAAAACATCGAGAGTGTGACCTAAGCCTCAGACCCCTGAATGTGATCTTCCTGGAGGTTTTGGACGAAATACGAACACGAGATCCTCAGGACATCTTCTTTGATCCTGTTGATACAACTGAAGTTCCTGATTACTTGACGATTGTCACTCAGCCTATGGACATCTCTACGATGAGGGACAAAGTTAACTCGTACCAATACAATTCGATTGATGACTTGGAGAAAGACTTCGATCTCATGATCAACAATTGTCTCAGCTACAACTTGAAAGATACAGTGTTTTACAAGGCAGCTGTACGACTACGAGAAGCTGGAGGAATCATAATCCGACATGCTAGGAGAAAGATTGAGTCAATTGGGTTTGATGACCACGGTCTACATTTACCGAAGAGACCATTTATCCAAGAAGAATTGACGGATGAGCAGATACTAGAAGACAGTAAGTTGGAGCTCATTTTCAATGTAGTCCTGTCCTGAGTATCTGTAATATGGTGCCTGCATTGATTTACATGCATAATGTCGACTAATATCCTTGTAATATATTTGAAACGTCGTGCTAGTGCTAATGTGTCTGTTCTATTTTTTGTAGTTGATGAATTACTAGAAGATGAAGATCGGTTTAACCTTCCACCCGATGATCATATTAACAAACTACAAGAAATTCTTGACAAATCTCTATCTCTAACTCATGCTCTAACTCGGAAGAAGAAAGTCAATCGGATAAAGTAAGTAAACGGCTTCTCACTTGCAGTACAAAGTCAACTAACTTCCACTGATATTCCGGAGACATTGCTAGGCGGGGAAAGAGCCTGTGGTAATTCGCTACTTAAATACGCTTTTAAATGTTTTTTGCTTTTGGTAAAATTGATTGAATGCGTATTGGCCAATTTCAGTACCATAGTGTATCATGGATACACTGTGGTACACCACTATCTTGCGTAACTAACGCTTGCTAGCGCACGACCCGACCAAGCGTCCGCAGAGCTTTTTTTCTCCCCGTTCGTAGCTAGTAATCCGGGGCGCATACTTTTGTAAACGCTGTGCATCAGTAGCCAAGATCCGTTCAATTCAAGCATATTTGTAGACCCTATACCAGACTAGATCCGCAATGAATAAAGCTTTAAGTTGGTATACAGCATGCCCATTTAGGGCATCGTGGTATATCGAACCCGTAATGGTAATGGTGCTAAATGACCTGCGGCCTGCGGTACCCAGTATATCTAGAAATATCTTATCGATTTAATCGTACCATTGCAATACGACTCACTTTTGACTAACAAAATAGATATTTTCTGGTAACCTTCTAACTTTCATTTGTACGAATTTTTAGAAAACAAACAAGTAATTATCAGCTCTTCTTTCACCTATCTCGAACAATAAAAACATTACTTTCTGGTCTATCAACATAAGTCGTGTAATTAATATTGATTGAAACTCTTGACTTTCCTCATTCTTTGATTTCTTGATGTTTGTACAGGCAAGAAATATTCCGAATTCGTCGCCTCAAGTCTGTAAAAGAAAGCAGTGGGGTTACCCCGAAGAAATACAAGTCTGCTCTTAGCTCCGCAACCAAAAAGCCTAACATGAACCTCAGTTGTGTGAATCTCTCTGATGATTCGGAATCTGATGATTCCCGTCCTTCTCCTCCAAAACGTCGTTCTCTCAAAGCTGATCTCAATAGTCGGACACCTCACCGTCGTCCATTACGACTGAGTACAAGAACCGCCCCCGTCAAGTCAGGCCGTGAACTGCGTCCACTCAAAAGAAATATCCTGAATCCAATTCCCGAAGAACCCACAGTCTCTCCTCCAAAATTGAGAGTCCGATCCTTCAAATCTCCCTCAACGCCAACTAATAATGCCAGAGCTTCACCTGCTTCAAGAGAAACTCGAGTACTTCGGCGGAATAGCAGTAGCGTCAACATAAATACCAGCACACCTGTCTTCACAGGCGTCGTTCCAGGGAAACCGCTCTTTACCACAATTCCAGACCCTGTAGAATATCCTGAGGTGAAAACAACCGTTGCGGGTTATGGCGCTTGGAAAAGAAGTGATTCTGAGGAATCATTGTCACCTCCAGCCCCTCCAAGAATCAGCAGTACTAGGACTGCCCCTAAATCGGCAAAATCTAAGCAAACGCTTAGAAGGGCAAGGTCTGTAGAAAATTTGGAGAAAGACAACTCCACCCCTTCAAAGCCCTCCAACGCTGGCAATACTCCAGTTTCAAGAAAGAGTTTGGTACCACGCCAAACACCTGTTCCCGCTTCAATTTCTCCGAAGAAAACGAGAGCTAGAACATCCGTAACACCAGCTGCAACTTCGAGTCAGAAGAAAAATCAAAATTTGAATTCTAAACCGACGCCACCAAAGTCAGTTGGATTGAAGAAAATAGCACAGAATGTTGAACGGCAAAAATCGTCTACCCGTTCACCATCTCCACGGCGCTCTGTCAAGCCATACGCACAGCATGAAGATTCCCCGCAATCAAGTTGGATCCACCAAACTGCCATGCAGACAGTAGCAAACATTCACGAGGGAGTTAAAGCGGTGCGAAACCTGGAGACACTACCTATTGCAAAGAAATCAAAACCATCTGTTAGGAATGACTCACCTAAACGTAACTCAAGGACAAGTTCTACGAAGTCGAATGTTTCCATTTCGCCGGTAAACAACAACAAGGACAAACCAGCAGCGGGTCGATCGAAATCTCCTAGACGGTCACTTGCACCAGCTCTAGCAAAAATCCAAGCCCAGTCGGGAGCTGGCGGAGGAAGTGGTTCCGACTATGAACCATGGGTCCCTGAATTGAGCACTTGCCCTCACGCGCACGTTAACAATAACGAGGAGCCACCCAGTAGTACCAGTACGAATCATGTCCGCAAACAGGCGTCATCCAAGAAAAAGAAGGACCCAGTCGGTAACTCGCGAAATTCTCAGTCCAATTCTCGTGCATTGCTCCACGCCGACAGTTTTATGATTTATCGTTCTGGCGGAGACGGGGTCAATTCCAACTCGAACAGTGAAGCAGAGGACGAGGAGGAAAAATACATCAGTGCTGAAGTGTCGTCCAACTCCGAGTCAGACTCCTCTTCCAGTAGTGCTTCGGAAGATGAGGAGATACTAAATGATAAGAGCGGAAGTGGGATAGACCATTCTGATGTTGAACTCCAACCAATGGAAGCCTCTCCGTTGCACTACTCCTCGGAAGAAGCTGAAGAAGAGGATCCCAAACAGTCGAGTGATTCTTCTTCCTCGACGAGTAGCAGTGAAAGTAGCAGTACTTCTTCAAGTTCGAGCAGTAGCTCAAGTTCTAGCCCTAGTTCATCCGATGGAGAAGAAAAGAAAAAGAAGAAATTCCGAAAGACGGCCGTACCAAGGGATCGACGGAACGGAAACTCTTCAGGAAAAGAGCAAGAACGCGCTGTAGTGCGACAAGTGCCAACTCCTCGACGGAAGCGGCAAACACCACCCGCTCGTGCTAGTTCGAGTCCTGATGTACGGCGTCCATATCAACACTCGGTGCAACTTCAACCCTTGATCTTTGGTCAAGAGAGACTTGATGACTCGGATGACGGAGAGGTTAGGCCATATCATTTCAATCGAGAAGGCTACCAGCCAAAGATCATGGACTTGGTTTGGGCTCGTGTCAAGGACTCCACGTGGTACCCTGCCGTGGTCTGTCGCCCTTCTGCTAATAACGGATGGTCCAAGAACGGAGTCACAGTTCCAGGACCCAGTGAAGAAGTTTTGGCACTTAAACCCAAGGACTCTGCTGAGGAAACCTTCCTCGTTCTATTCTTTGATGCACTTCGAAATTGGTAAGCTATTGAATTTTAGCTTAGTAATCAATCTTTAGTCTATGACTTCTATAACAAACATGCCCTGGCTCTGATTAAAACATTTAGGGCTGCCGAACCTAAGGTAACCTTTCGCACGCTAATTTTGCCTGAGTTTTTATAGATGGAACTTGTAATACTGTCAGGAAACGTAACCTTAATTTGGAATACATAGTGTACCCAAAAATTATTATTCAAAAGCTAATGTTTCTTTTGTTGTAGGGAATGGGTTGAAGCCAGCAGCCTGGAACCGCTTGGAGTTAATGCAACTATGGACAGGGAGCATTTAAACTCGTCCACGAGCAGTGAAGCTGAAAAGAAGATGATGCGCAAGGCCTACGAACGAGCAATTTTACACAAAGGTTAGTTCAGAATTACAACTATAGAGTCCCAGTTCCCACTTAACTGGTTGCAATCATGTGCAGTCCTCAAGTTAGCGTAAATAAGCTGCTGCCGGATTCAAAAGCGACCTCAGCTCACCCTATTAAGGCGGTTTATCATTAGAAAGTGCAATCTTTAAATCCTATCAGCGTAGTGCGCGGTTATAAATACCGATCTTGACTCGAATGAATCTGTTACAGCGAAATCTGTGACTGTTAATTCCTCTTAATTATAGTATACGAAAACGCGATCACCTCCTGGACTGATCCTCACCTACTAGCACTAATAAAAAACTACTTTTTTGCGTTAATTTGAACAGAGACTTCTATCTGTGCAGCAAGTGACCCACTTCTACCTTTACCCAGTGGCAGTATGAATTAATGGACCTGATTATTGTACAAGTTGAACGGAGCTGGCCCCATTGAAAATAGAAGATTTAAAACAGGTAACTGAAATACTGGTCTCCTCTCGTAATAGAGACGATAGCTAACAGAAATACTTGATGCATATACACAAAGCAAACTAATCTTAAGTGCTGAGTTGATGTGTTAATACCCAAAGAGTTTTGTAACTACAAATATAGGTACCTAAATGTTCGATATAAATACAAATAGTTAACGGGGATACTAGAAGTTATATCCCGTGGTCATGTACATATATACAAGTATTATCATTAAACGTATAACCTGGTGTTGTATCAAACCTGTATTACAACTACATGAATACTTAGCTAAAAATTTCTATAGAGAGTATGTTGCATGATGCGCATCTCGGGAGTACAATGAGGGTATTGTTTTCTAACTGTTTAGTGTAATTAGAGGGACTTACTTGCGTATCGCGGACGGTAGCTCGGTTTGGCAAACTTAACCCCGGTGCACAAGTTAAAGGCTTGTTTTTTGTCTCAAGAAAAACCAAACTATAGGCCATCAGAATACGCAAGTTGTCAATGTTCAATTTTAGTGCTTAAGAAAGTTTGAAGACGTAATTTAAGACGTACCGATTAGTTAATAGAAATAAGGTGTTATGTGTTATGAGTACCTTTACCTGGATGGCCAATTTGCTCCTTGTAAACCGCACCGTTTGTGCGAACCTTAGCCTTGACCTTACCTAGTAGCAGTTTACTTAACTAGGCCTACTGACCAGTAGATACCATTATATAATTACCCATTAGAACCCTTGTTAGTTAATCTTAATGGTTATTTTACACTATGTAAATGATATTTAACTAAATTGAAATGACTTGTTTCAGAGATTTTGAACAGTTTAACCATGATTTAACGCTGAAATGTTTTGTATTCATAGTGGTGTGCAAAAAATATGGAGTGGTTCAATTGGTTGGATTTCCGTTTTACTGATTTATGTTATATTGGTTCATGAACTTGTAATTTAAGATAATTTTAAGCCTGTTCAAGTTTCGTATCCAGAAATAGGGAAAAATAAAGCTATAAACTACCGTTCATAAATACGTATCGAAATTGGGTCATTTTATTCTCAGATTTGCAGTTGGAGTTTAATGTTTCATGGTACAATAATTACGGGATTAAATGCAGGGATTATGGAATCTAAAACAATTCTAGTTTAGGACTATCATTTAAAACAGGTAAAACACAAATGGCGGAAAGCGGTAAGTGTCAGGGTGTGCTGCCCATTCGGTCCTATCGACCGAGTTTTATATCAAATATAGATAATAATTGAATATGAATGAATATGGTATTTTTGAAAAAGTAATTTCATCCAGTAAATTGGAGTAATTAACAGATAAATTTGCAGTTAGTGGAAGAATCCAAATTGTGTTAAAGATAGTTGTGACTTTGTAGGCCCTTTTCTTACGTCCAAGCTATTGCAAATAGCATGACAGCAAATGAAAGTAAGAGACGGCTGAAAAACATTTTTTTCGTTCCCTAACCTAAGAATCACCTAGAAATGTACAAAATGTGCAAAATATATACTTTAAAGCTGTTTTCAAATCACCGAGACTTATTGTTAGTTTCTAAATGCTTAATCATAAGTTGAACTGGCTAGTTCGACAATTACATATACAAACAGGCTTGCGTGACAATTACTTGTGCTTCGTCCGTAATGATGATACAATTTTTGGTGTGTGTGTAAAGCTGTATTACAGGAGATCCTGTTCCTAATTATTTTTCTGTTCAGTTATATGAATACATGCTATATTAAACATGAATTTGGTTAAATGCTTGAAAAATGCTTCATAGGTTGTCTTTTGGTTTGCTTGTCATCACAGTACTGGGCAGTTACTTGCTATACACAAATTGCATAAGATTACAAATTACAAAAGGAGCAGAGTATAACCAAGACACTGAGAATTACATGGGAAAATTAGCTAGGCACATAAATCTTACTTTATCTGTATATTTTTCTAGATAATCTCAGAGAGCGTACTGGCATGGCTCACAATCAGTTACATTGGCGGTTAACACCAGAGAGCATGGCAAGAAATCTTATACAAACACTTATTTAAACGTTAATGCTAATCTCATCAGTATATGGCTAACATAATAGTGAAAAACGTGCAAAAATGTTCATAAGGATAGGGTCTATATTGCCGTCTGGCGTCTATCGTAATTCGGATGTAGCGTTAGCGTGCGTCAAGCGTCCCTTGAGATTTTGTCATTTTAACCTATATAGGCACAACGTAGCCTATTGCTGATGCTGATACCTACTCCTATGTAATTCGAACACGTAAGATATGTGGTTTGCAAATACTTTATGGTCCAAGACAAGGCAAGGCAAGTCATGGCAATGTCCGTGTTTCAAAATTCACAAATACGTTCATAAGTGCTACTAATCTCTTGAGAAGACAGACCATGTCTTTTTAAAATTGAGATCCAAAGAGTTAAAATGCTAAAATTTAAAAAAAAAAAATCTGGGAATAAATAGAGAGCTTAGAGCTGCCACTGTCTATTCTGGTTTTGTGATTAGCGTCCGAGTTGAGTTTTGTCTCGTTCCTTGTTCCGATTTTGTTGACAGAGATTCACTTGATATGCTCATAGCTGTGAATGTAGGGCGGATAGTTGAAGGACGGTGAAATGAACAGATTTTCCTGAGAATTAAAATGTGCTAGTTATACTTTTGAGTTCATAGTAATGAATGAGGTAATAAAAGTTAACCCCTAACTGAACCTAACCCCTCGGTATTATCCACGATTTGATGATTCGATGATGTAATACAACTATTGTAATATCGACTTACTTTACTACGTGGCAGAAGCTCATGTATTGAACAACTAAGGGAACCAAAATCAGGCCTCTCATCCCTGTCGAGCTGCCAGCAATGGAGCATGACCTGATAGAAAGGGTCACCCAGGAGTTCGACTTGATTCGGTCGTGTCCCACGGCAAATTCGCTTTTGCAGATCTTCACTCCTTATGTCATGGTAGGGCGTTCCACCTAAAGGAATGAATGAGGCATTGAAAGTCAAGATCAAAAAGAAAAGCCCGTAAATGTACGTATTTGTACAGAAACCCAAGGGATTTCCCATTTCCCGGCATACCTAACGTCGCAAGCTCCCAAAGCAGAACACCGAAGGACCACATGTCACATGGTTTAACGCAGCGGTTCTGGAATTGCTCGACCGCAGACCATCGCGTAAAGTCGTGTTGCTAGAAAATAATACAATTTGATTTTGATGTGAACAGGGTACTTGGCCAGTATCTATATTACTATAAATCAAAACATCAGCCGTGCAACTCACCTCATTCAGTGGATTACTCGAAAGAAGCCCGAAGCCTGTTACTTTAGGTACTTCAATGTTATTGGTGACCAGAACGTTACAAGCTGCCAAATGACCGTGAGTAACCTGGAACAATAAAAAAAAAGAACTATTACTTTTCGTAGTCACAAATTCACGCACCAAAGAAATCATAATTGGCAATTGATAGTTAATCGTGTATTTATATAGAGCAACGGTTATCCCAGTTGACTTCTTGTAACCAAGCGCTATAACAATGATCACTGCTAATTGGATAGTTATCCAGACTACAAAACAGTAATGTCTTTTGTAATTTAACCGAACCACAAAGCGCTTACGTTGCGGGAAAAATAGCACGTATGTACAACATACAACGATCAATATGCCCCTTCATTTTATACAAGTACGAAATCTCTTACTCTGAAGGAATGCAGATGAAAGAGAGCCTCGGCAATATTCATGGCGCACACGAGAAAACTGTACGGGGTGACTGGATTTGACTTCGCCATTTCTCCAAACTGCCGATATTCCAAGAGCCAGGACTTGAGTGACCTCCCACCGTGCTCTAGTGCGAAAAGCATTGACTCTCCGTCTTCCATGAATCCCATCAGTTTGATTACGTTCTCATGAGCCTCGATTCGGACTAACTCTTCCAGGTGTGTCACGAGTTGCTCCGGGTCTTCTTGCATCATGTTCAGTTTGTTCGAGGCATCTAAGGAAATAGAAACATTCGGACTGACTTGGCTTTGCAAGAAAATATATCCCCAATACTTTGCAAGACTCGTGCATACCGGCTCGTTTGAAGCTTGACGGCGGAACGGAGAAGAGGGTGACCGGAGCACCGTTCGTCTTAAGAGCGGATCGGTAAACTGGTCCATAGCGTCCCTTGGCTATGAGTTCCACTGTTTCTTCCCCGTCATCAGGAATATCCATGAAATTCCGAGGTACGTACCAAACCTGCTTCAGTTTGTCAAGGCAGCGGCTCCTTACATCTTCATCGTTTATGAAACCTGGATGAGAGTAGCCTCCAGTTGGATCCTGGAAAACGTTTAAAGAGTACCTAAGATAAGATCTTTAGCGTAAAGCAAAGAAAATGCCTCGTATCTCAAGCCAGTTATATCGATACGCATAGCAGGCATTAGGCATAGCGTCCCATTGGTAAACAGAAAGTACTCAACAATGTTACACTTACGGGGAACAGGTAAGCAGGTTCGCGAGTGGTCAGCTGATGATTTTCTGTTCTGCGCTCAGTAGTGGTGGAATGGGAGGTAGATGACCGACGCCGTTTCGGAAATATCTGAGTTTTAAGTACTACAAAGGCCGAGACGCATATAAGTAGCACAATCCCGCTAACAATTATGGCGATCCATAAGGCAGTGACCATAGGAGAACTCTCAGTAATAACCTCGACCCGACGAGCTGGGAATTGAAATGACACATTGTGTTTTCATAAACATCCTGGATCTAGTTAGTTACATACTCTGCTGATCTAATAGTAATATGGCTAGTAATTCACGTATCACGGTTATTTACTAATTTCCCTAGAAGACAAGCATAATGAACTTAAGACTTATTTTATCTCTAACCATACCATCTTGTTCCTTCTTTTTTGGTCGCGCTCTCTTATTGATATCCTCGGGTTCCTCCTTGTAATGAACAGCATCGGTGTGCTGGTCATGTGAGGTGGCAGAGTAGCTCAGCTCCGTGAACTCGTCCATGATACTCACAATCCCGAGGGAAGGGTGCCAGTGACCCTCTGACGGAATAGGCCCATTGTAGAAACCTCGGTATGTCCTACGGTCACCAATTACGAATCTTCGATAACCACTGTGCGGAATTTCCTATATGAATAAACAAGGCTTTCTCATCAGCGATGACAGGCATAAGCAGCACCATAGCGGTCATAGTAAGATATAATGTATTGCGTTCTTACATCTGGAGTAAACTCAGCGGCAACATAATGTCGATATCCAATGGTCGCCGAGTCGTTCCAACTGACTCCACGTTCTTTGTTGAAGCCACCGGGTTGTGAGTCGTCGATCATGGCTATACGATAGGTACTAATTGGGCCCTTAGTGTTACGTACGGACTTGAACTCGATTGTCATAGTTTGAGTATCTTGTCGAATCACTTTCGGTGGCGGAGGAACGTCAGGAACTGGAAAATAAAAGTGAATACCAACTTATTCAGAAATAAATATGGGCCCTTAAATCTTAAATGTAACGGCTATAAATATCCAGTGTGTATAGCTATTGTTTGTATGGACGATGTTCCATACCACTTAGGTCAACGGTCAGCTAGAAAAAATTGCTACTTACTTGTAGGTGAATTAAGAAATAAATTGAGATTATACCTCCAACTTTGGTCCACATTGTGACAGTAGTCGCAGAGCTGTTTCCTTCTGAGTTAACTGCCGACACTGAGATTTGGTACTGAGTTCCTGGAGTCAAGCCCGTCAAATGCAATTCCTGCTCCAAGTCAGATGTCTTCCAGAATCTCAGGTTAAGGGCAGATTGACTCTACACACATTTCATAGAACACCATCAGCATTTGCCACGGTTCATTTATTTTCAAAATTCTGCCTCAACTACGAATTTTCAGAAGTAATAAAATCTAATTTCAGACTTACATGTGAATAACTGAAGAGACCCTTGGCCGCTATGTGATAACCAGTTATAGGTCCATTGGTGGCCATTGGTTTTACCCAAGATATCCTCAACACGGTTTCTGTTTTGTGAAGTAACATGACTTGCTGCGGAGCGGAAGGTACTAAAATACAAAGCAGAACCTGAAAATTAGCGAAATATCCCAAGCTTCATAGCAACATCTAGAAAACGAAACCAACAGTAAAAAAAACGCATGACGAATGACGACACGTAATGAAATGAAGTATTTAAAAGCTCTAGTGGCGAAATTGATTACGACTAAATCTATTAACTGGCAATTCTTTGCAGGCTTCTCTAATCTACACGTGAACAAACTTGCCAAGTAACACTCTTGCATAGACCATCAGCTAGTAGAAGGAAGCCCGCAGTTGTTTTCAGAAATTGACCGTATTAATACCCCACATCATTCGCAGTCATAATAAAAGAAATAACTAATTAAAGTTCTTTGTTTTGTTACTATTTTTTGTTAGTCTTGACAGTAAAAATTATGCTGCATTTTGGATTCCGAAAAATCTGACAATGTTACTTTCTGGGTTCTCCCTACCTTTGCTTTGAGTGTAAGAATTTTCAACCCGTGTCGCCTAGATAGTCATAACTTTGGTTGATATGCTGATCAGAGTAGCAGAACAAGAGTCATTGTTAGGGAATCTTCATAGGCTAAAGGCTTACAGTAGATAGATTGTAGGACAATTTACAAACGCGACCAAGCCGAAACAGTGATCAATCGCAAAGCATGATTACAATTAGTTTTGCATAAATGGCTGTAGGAACGCTGGCACAGGGTGTTATTATATCTGGCGTACCCTTGAACCCCGTGTCATAAATGCTGGCTGCCGATTCGGACCCACAGTGTAGAAAGAAGCCGCGGTCACAGTCATCACACTCGCCAACCCCATTCCGTCCATAGCTACTGCCACAGAGACAGTTGAGGGCAGAATATTGCTTGTAGACACCCGCATACCTGAAAAAAGCCATCAAAATCTCAAATCAGATCATTGACTCTTTAAACACTTCTAGGAAGCTGAGCTATCTGTAGACAGGAGTAAGTATTTCGTAATGTTCCCAAAGAGTTTCAGTCTAATCTCAGTCATGCAGAAGATATGGAGCTGGGCCAGGGAGTAATTTTGGCTCAGAATGTGCTCCTGCCGCCTACCCGAAAAACTGAGGTAGCCGGATGAATTTCTACGACATACGCACTTCTGAACACAGGAGTCAGGTCTATCAGGAGCCGGGTCTCCTTTCCCCTGCCTGCCTGAGTTCCTCACTGATTACGTGGTGCGGTTAAAAATAGGACGCAAAGTATTTATACACTGGGCCGAGAAACTGTTACGCTAGCTCCTTCCTTCTTTTTTCTCTGGGTTACGCGAGTCGAGTCTGCAACTTTGTCCTACTGAAGAATGTCGCTTCCGCTACCGTGCCAAGAAACCCAGTCCCATCATATATACAGCGACGGAAGATAAATGGCATCACCCAAGTTTACATTTTACATGATCAGCTTCGTCGTGACCATTCGAGTTTCGGTCACTTGGGTTAAATCAGGGCAATCAATACTTACGGTGAAACGCGAGAGACGATTTGAGCTTGCTACCGCTTTATATCGCTATCATTATACCTGCATGCTGCAAATATATTTAGGAACTCATAGATCACATATGAGACCGATAACTCGGAATTAGATAGACTGGAGACGGAAAAAACGGAAGTTATGCACGAATATTTTACGCGGGATCATAACTTCGAAATTGAAAGGCTTTTTAAATATTAAAATCCGCTTCGTGTAAGGACGCGAAGCAAATACGCGTGATCGGTATGGACGTTATTTGAAAAGTCAATAAGTTGTACATAAAAAACTGTATAATTGGCAATCGCTTTATCGGGACAGAGAGCCCACCAGATTGAACACCGAGCTTCGGTCGCTCGTCGCTCATTGGAATTGGATTAACTTGGCACATACCACACAACGGGGACAACGGTTCTATCAACATTAATGTCCAATTTTTAGTTGCAGTCCCAGTACCCACCTGAAGAAATGAGACTTGCACGCAGCAACGCATTGATTCGGACCTTGTTCCATGGCGCCACTTGGGGAGAACCACAGATCAAGTACAGAGTCGGTTCCAGAAGTTGCTGGACTCTGAGCTGCTGATGCATCTGGTCGTTCTGAGCTTTCCCTTGAATAGCAACCCAAATATGTCAACGGTTCTCCTGTGAATTAGATAAATAAAACCCAGGTGTTACATCATATAAAACGGATTTATAAAAATGACGCCTTGGCTGCACCTAAACATTTGGAATTTCTAAACCAATCTATCTCCATCTAAATGTTGGAAGTAAAACCCAATACATTTGGAGATGATATTTCAAACGGGATGTTCCTTTAAGTCGATTCTGTCTATCCTTAGCCCTATGTCCTATCTCAATTTGTCAAAACAACCATGTACGTCATAACCGTGTATTTTGGGCTCTTGTCTCTATTTCCCTAACTCGTGATGACTTTGCACTACATGGAAAAGCAAATATTTATTTTCGTATGAATAGCTTCCTCTAAATGTATATTTAGTACATCCCGAATTCCTAATCGTAAGTGTGCTAAAAATAAATCGATTGACATTCTCCAATTTATCTTGACTATGAGGAATTGCATAGAGTCAAGAAAGTCATTTGATTTCTGATGTCGATAGTTGCCCACAAATCTACAGTCAACATTACATGTAAACTCTTTACCCTGTTAAATTATAATTATTATAATTCTGAACTGCTTTACATCAAGGGGCAAAATTGATATACGAAATTGGCAAAAAACGAAGTGATAATGATAATTCTCCAGTCCAGCCCAGCCAGACCAGACATTTTAATTTTGAAAAAATATTACATAAGTGCAACAAATTCGAGATGTATTGTCAAACTATCTAAACTGAAAACGCATTATTCTCACACACTTTTTTCTCCCACCCTCACCAACCCCACATCCACATCATCTATATCTTATATCTCTGACACGAGCAGCAAAAAAGTAAGACGAGGTCATATTCACAACCCGTCACATGTCACACTTCTCCTTTGCTACTTCTCAAACTCTTCTGCTTGCTACGTGCTACTAGATTTTCTGATTTCTTTCTCAAATGAAATACAACATCCATCCCATAACCTCGACCCAATCGATCGTCTTCAAAAACTACAAGATTAACGACACAAGAATGACTCTAGATTTCATAGTGAATGACATTGCGTTTTGCATACAGCAGGAATAAACAGATTAAGCAGTGTCCTAGTATTCTCATTCACAATCAAAATTCAAATATACCTACGGAATTTCTAAATATTTATCGAAATTCAATCTAGTTGTTTTTAATAACCTAGCCTATACAGTTAGCGGGTTTCTTATCGGTCTGCTTTTAAGTTATGTATCATAAAATTTGAACCACCGTCACTTGCTATTTCTTATTCATCATTTAAATTAGTCAGGGTTCAGTTCCGGGCTTAATCGAAAGGGTAGGAATCAATGATTAATTCATAATTATAAATTAAGTAATAGTGCAAATAAATATAATGCAAGTTTTCAAAGTATTTTGTATTTGTACATACCGTTCGAAAGCAGAACAAGGAAGACGCCGATGAGGAATATGACACCGGTTTTCCAACTTGACTGCATTGTGCTGGTATTCAGTGGATTCCGTTAAATTCTTTCGCTTTTAAAAATTGTGTATTGATATTGAATCTTCAGCTTCAGCTCCATAATGTGCTTGGCATGGCAGTGTAAGGTGACGGTCAACGAGTATCCAGTTTTAATTGCAGTTGTTTTGACAGATGACAGACAGGCGGGAGGTGACAGGACATGGAGCACAGACTAATTTCTACAGTTAACTTATTAACAGCCGACAAGTATAATATTACCAAAACAAAAAGTGAGGGTTCAATGCATAATGTGACAGCCCGGGATCCGCCCGTGGGAAACGAGCTTTAAAATGCCCATGCTATTCCTACACAACTCTATGCTACAACCTATTGCAGTAGACTTATAAAATCCTCAATAAAAAATATCGGTATAAGATTGAAATGATGCCATGCAAACCAAGCCAAGAAGAGATATAGACTGAGGTACTGGGCTATTGTTTTCTTGTGCATTGTCATATCAGAGTATCTCAGGTATCCGTCCGTCCAGTCAGCCATTTCATGAAACACATGAAAGGCTGTGTATCTTGGACTTGGATGGAGACATTTCCTGTTTTATGGATCTCTGACTCTGACGAGCAGCCCAACAGGTAAATTCAAAATGACAAATCTGGACCTCTGGGATGCGACATGCGACGCGAAACAATAAAGGGACTCCTAATGCTGATCTCGTGTAACTATGCTGCTTACTTACTATGCACTATATTTGATATTTTTGTAATTGTGTAGGCCTTGCAAACTGAGAGATATATTCTAGTTTCAATTTCTAATTAATAATTTGTAGATGTGGACCTGGAATTTGCTGATCGATGAGCGCTAAACCTATGACCTTAAGACTGACTTAATAAACTAAAGGTGGCAAGAGAAAGTGAATAAGTGCATAGCTTGGTTATACTCTATTTAAGCCCAGATTAACAATTTTGAAAAACGTTAGAATTGTACCATTTTTGGCGAGTTTAGAAACCCTTAAGTACCTATATGAAATGAACTAATTTGTGATGAGCCTGATAATACATAAACTAATAATAGGAAATGTAAGGGACGAGCTACTAGACCTGATTTGATTAAGAAATTAGGTATTGGTCTTGATTATTAAAATAAAAAGAGCATAACCACACATGCTTATAAAAAAGAGAGCTCTAGGAATTATTTTTCTGTTGGGCGGAGAGGCGCAGACTTCGCCGCGGAGCGTTCCTTTTCAGCCACTCATCGCTTGGAAACAGATTCCTACAAACATGTTTCCAACGAAGACTTTTTCTTTTTCTCGGTCTCTGTGAAACATTAAAGAAATATTAAGGTGACCAAGGTTCATGTTTTATTAAGCTAAGCCCTTCAAGTTATTAAAACATTATCCTTTTCAGATATAGAATAGAAGCAGACCTTCGGAGTTTCTATAATTCCAGGTGAATTCTTTGGAACGGATGAAGGGACGAGAATGATATCTTCCGGCTGAGTCGGAGGTGGAGAAGAAGAAGACATCATACTAGAAAAATGATTTAAAACAAATGAATTTTAGATTCAGATCTGAATATAAATAGGCATAAAAACAGATTAAATATGATTAAATTAAACACTAATCCTACGTAGTTTTCACTTTAGCTCATACCTACAATTTCTGCGTAAAAATTTAACCGGTAGTGACAAAACGCTTTTCGAGGTTTGAGTTTGAGGTAGATAACAAGAAAGGCCCAAAATCTATACTCGAACCAGTAGCAAAGTTTGTGGGTCAAGCTAAGCTGAGAAGGTCAAAGAGCAAGGAAGACCTTTAAGGTACACCAGAAAGAAGAGACGAGAATTTACGAACCACACGGAATCTACGAATTATTTGAACACGGCCTCGTTTTCCGCGTGCATTGTTGAGATGACTGAAATCGGGCATGGCATGCGGCATGCCCTACGATCCTACGAACTACGACTGCAGAGCAGAGACGCCGATGATTACGTGGATATTACCTCGAGCATTATGCATGAGCTTATTGTCAGAAGATTTTGTGCTTATTGTAGCCATTTGCATAACTCCTTGTTGAATAAATAATGGCAAGTTTTCAAGCCTAAAATAATTAAATATAAAGATATTTATTATCGAAAGGTGCAATAAAAAATGCCGGAGTTGTTTAGAATTAAAAATAGTGTAGATCACAAACGTCTACCCCAGTTACAGTTATACCAAATTAGAAACTAAAGTTCATTCTAATCACGAATTTATTTAGCTCTTAGTATAAAGCATAATTTTGAATTTCTGATCGAAATGGGCTTTGAAACTGCTTTAAAATATGTATCGCTCCAAAAACGTAATTAGCTTTTCCAAAGTTAGGTTGCCGTTAGGTCTGATCAAATAAATATAGATTTAAATATGCTGGAGATAGCGTTTTCGAATCAAGAATTTACAACGATCTCAAAAGTTTTGGGGGACGAACGGTTAAGAATTCTTTACAGTTTTCACACTTGAACTCTTAATGCAGCAATTAATTTGTTCTTATTATCGGTTATAACTTTGCATGTATTTAACAGGGTTTGACTTTGTCTGTACCTGTTCACGAAACTGAAACTGAATCTTGGGAAATTGTAAACATATTTGGAGCTAGTGTATCAACATAAATATATCTTTAGCTTTTAGCTGGTTCCAGCCTATTAGCCCAAACCCAAACTGCACATTTTAAATTATAATCTTAAGATGAGCACATA
>VNWX01000119.1:0-31483 GCA_009869905.1 Ceratophysella communis
ATACTTGAGCGTCATTCCAGCTTCAACCTTGTACATTGCATTGTGAAGCTCCCAGATGAGCTTGCGTCCTTCAATAGTTTGCATGCTCGCTGGCAGCGACAGGAAGTTATTATCGATGTGTTGGACGTATGGATTTGGGTTCAAGTCACAAGTCTCACCGGCCTTCTCTGCATCGAGGCAGTGGGTGCAGGAGTAAACTAAACGAGATGTCCAACTCTTTTTATGCCCGTGACAGAGAGCAAAGCTGGGACAGAAAAGTTTCTGCAATTCTATGTTAGTTTCATGTGGAAGGATGAGCTTGTCCAGGGCTTTATGCTCATCGTGTGGCTCCAATTTCGTTCCAGTGGTTTTACAGCTTTCATGTATATTGAGTTTGCAATCTGTGGAATCTTGAATCGTAGGTGGAACACAGGTACATTTCCCGTCCTTAGAGCACGTGGCACGCTGACGAATTTTACAGTATTTAACCAAGGGATTGTCCACGAGATTTTGAAGCGCTTTCTGTGAGCTTTGAAATGCCTGGTAGTCGCTGGTACTTATCAAGTTGAACAAGTTCTTGTGGTCATCTGGATTACACGTACCGCCGGTTTCAATTGAAAACTTCTTGTCAAATTCTAGTTGAAGGTTACTAATTGTAACGAAGTCTTCTTCTTGCAAACACACTTCTTTCAACCAAGTGGCCGGTTTAACAGGCATAGTCCCTGATGCACATTGGAGTGTCCGAATTTTGAACCAGTAGGTATACACCGAGTCAATCGTTTCGCTCGAATAAGCTATTGGAGCGGAGTATTTTACTATCCTAAACCTGAATAATTTCATTTGGTTCCGCTGATAATCGAAATGACGGCTTGTTGTGCAAAGTGCGATTTTTGAGTTGAATTCTAAGTTGTCTTTGCAGTCGCATTTTCCGGAGTTACAGCGAAGGAACTTGAAATGATTACAAATTCTGAGTCCAGAGTCCAAAACTTTTCGTTGAAATTTTCGCCGCAAGCTATCGTACCAGTTGTAGGTTCTAAATTCGTTGAAATGTGGATTATCTCGCTGGTTGTACTTCTTCATTAGTTCTTCAAACTCGTTGTCAGCATCACACTTCGCTCCGTATTCCAGAAGTCTTTTTTCCATAAGCAGTTCGAGTGAGAAGAAATAGTAAGCTTCGCGATTCTTGGGCTGATCAATGTCTTTCAAAACGTTTCTAGCAGCCTCCGTTACAGCTGCATCGCTACTCTCTTTTCAACCAAAAAAAAAACTATATTAAAATTCCTTCGCGTTTGGAGACATAATGGTTCTTCTACAGAGAAGAACCTTAAATTTAGCTTACCTGGAGACTCTGCTTTGAAATGCTTTTCCAGGAAGTTCGCTATTTCGCTGACACTGGCGTAGTTTGTGAATGAGCCCTCAATTTCACAAACATCCGATCCCGGCATGCAGTAGCTCTTTCCCTCGCAAGTCGGGTAGATTTCTTCAGTGTAGTGGTGCTTGATAAAATCCCAGTTGCGGAAACGACTGCCGTCCACTTCCCAGGTTTGATAACGGAAGGTTGTCTTTAAGCTATATAGGTCTTTCCATTGGTCGTCACACTTCTCACCCAATTTGAAGACGCACTTGTTCACTTGCCAGATCATAGTTTCGGGACACAAACATTTGTGTAAGCCGTGAGACCCTGGTGCATGCTTACAAATCAAATAGCTATTGAAGTTGCAGTATTTTTCTCCGTTCTGATTGAAATCGTTGAAGAATTTATACGAATAGCCGTAATACTCTTGACCGGAGAGCTTCAAAATCGACTCTAAGAACTTTTGGTATTTCCTTATATCACAGTCAGCATCATAGCTGAGAGCGTTTGATTTTGTTGCCAGTGAAACATGGACATTTGCGATGTGATTAAAGGTGATCTCTCCTCCCCAGACTAAGCTGTATGTAGTCTTCTTCAAGTACCGCTTAAGAATTTCACTTCGATCCAATTTCTCCTTGGTCCTTGCCTCTTCTGCAGAGCAAAGTTCGTCAAATCAGAGACATAAATAGCTATAAAGGTTTTCAGTAGACAAGGAGTGTTAATAATTATTGATTACGTAGCACATTTTACACTTTACTTGCATCAATAATTTTGGTCACGTATTCCTGGATCATTTTTTCGCTCACTTCAACGGATGCCCCGAAAACCCGCGTCAAATTAAGTACTAAGAGTATGAACTGGATCAGAGCCGTTTTCGACCAAAGAAGTTCCATATTTACGAATTCTGTCAAGTCTTCAAATCACGTACCGCTCAGTTTTTACTATGAATCAAGGTTGTTTCTGCCAACATAACGGGCAGATAAAATTTTTAAATGAAATAGGTGTTTTCAATCTAAAAGTTTGTGTTTGAATTCAAAAAGTTTTCGAACGAATTTACGAACTGTTTCTTTTACGGAAATGCAGTGTTGCTAAGCCAAATTCAATGTATTGGCCGGAAGCTCAGGAGCCCCTGGCTTTGTAAATTTTCACTTTGAAACCAATAATACAGGCAGTACAAAATTTCATATTTTTGATTCATTTGTTCAGTTCAATTCGTATCGGTAGCATCTTCTTTATTAAATCAACATCAGAAACCGTGTTTTGAGAAAAGCCCCAATCGGAGCATCTAGACCGAATTAGAAAGTGAGGATATACAATAAATTGGAATAAATAATTAAGAAAACAGGCTTGTCAATGCTTACACGTGCAACACAAACAATGCTACGTCTTTACGTGTTTTTCAGGTGGAATATTGTATAATGCGATTACGTGAAAACGAGTTTTAATGTTTTTTATTGAGCGTTAAAAATTCAGAGAATTAAGATTGAAAGTAAAGCTAATATTTGATGTATTCTGACAAGAACTGGTCATACGGGTTAAAGCATTTCTTTTATTACTTTAAAGGATATAAACCTGGAAATATAGCAAATAGCAATCAAGATATTAGAGATTCCGGTTCTGTACAGTGCTTTAACGTCAGCATTGATTTACTAATTAAGTGTCGCAGTACAAAAGTTCCATCATTGGTTAGCTTGAATTTATTATATTTAGTTGCGTAATAAAATAACAGGAGATAAATTTCACCGATGTCAAACACTTTGTGTAACGCTTTTTGTCCAGGACTGACAAATTTAGTGTTAAAACTCATTAAAGTAATCAATTCGGTACGACGCGAACGCTGTATGGTCTTGGTTTTATTGTCAAGGCGGACACAGGTTCTTCTGGAGATGGTTCCCTTCCTTTTATCGGCTCAAACGTGAATTTCCCAAATAGTTCGATGAGAAACATCGTCAGCGTCGACCATGCCATGTTCTGACCTGGATATACCGACACTTATGTGCAAATTATAAATCACAAGGACCCACTATTGAATGTATGACATACCTACGCATACCCGTGTACCTGTCAACAACAAATGAAAATTCATATTTTTATTAAACACTATGAATTTTGCGTTAATGTTGTAGACCGCCTCATAGCATAGCGGATTGAAAGTAGGTAATTTTTGCATAACTTACCGAATCCAAAAATGCAAACCCTTTCTTCTAGTTCTGGAATTATCACTCCATTTTTGTCGAGGAAGCGTTCAGGCCTGAAAACGGCAGGGTCTCCCCAATACTTTTCGTCTTGAAAAATGGTTTCGAGGTTGCCATAAAAATTGGTTCCCTGGGTGGAAGCACAGAATCAATCGGTGTACTGGCTTTGAGTTTAGACTATCACAGTAAAGTATTCATTCCACAAGTTCAAATGTTATAAGCTCACCCTTGGAAACACGAACCCTTCATACTCAATGTCAACTGACGCGACCCTTGGTCCAGTGAGTGGAACTACGTTCCCTAATCTTGACACTTCCAGCAGTACAGCGCGCAAGTACTCCATGCTGTTGATATACAACCATTATTTGCTTTCATTAGTGACAAGACAGAAGAAAAATAAATTTGATCTCTTATAAGAACAAAATAGGACAAACTTTTCAGCGTCGTAAATTGAAATATTTGGATTCGCTTCCGTGGCTTCATGGATTTCCTTCTGTAGCTTTTTCTGAACATTTGGATTCAGCGTGAGAAATAAAATGACCCAGTTTAAGGTCATACTTGTCGTTTCGGATCCAGCGAGAAACAGGTCTAACAACGTCACGACTAGCTGTTCCTCTAAAATTATATAGGCATTTCTTTGAAAAACATATTATCTGACAATTTTCAACTGTTTACAGTACAGAAGTACTTACCAGTGAAATCACTTTCCTGTCCACGGTTTTTCTCAATTTCATCCAAAAATACTTCAATGAAAGTGTGAGGCTCAGGGTCTAAATTTTCAGCTCGCTTTTTCTTGGCGTCTTCAATTTGGACCTAAAGTTAGACGCAAAAGAATGGCAAGGAAATTTGAATTGTAAAAACGCTAGGCATCACTTTAAAATACGAACAATATATAACGCAAACCTTGATCCAATCTTGAAGCCCTTTGTGCGTCTTCATGTGATCTTCATGATTGATGAGCCAAGGGGCCCAGCGTCGAAGGAACGGAAAAGTATTGGACAGATTGGCTTGTCCCGCAATTTGAACAAACTTTTCATTCAGACGTATGTTTTCCTGAACTTCCGCGTCGTCATATTTAAACCTTTCTCCGCCGACCATTGTCCAGAGAATATTCAGAGCGGCTGTCGACAGATAGTACGGATTTACATCCCAAATTCCGTCATTCTGAGATGAAATTTCAAGAATATCAGCACAAAGGGCGTCTGATTCTTCTCTAATCAAATGCTCCATCGACGTCTTTTTGCCAAATCCAAAGTCTCTAAGTGTTCTTATGGTAAATCGTCTCATTCTGCGCCAAAGATCTCCACCAGAAAATATAATTCCTAATAAAAATGTGCTTGCAATTAACGTAAATACGTATTCAATCAAAAAATTCAATATTTCTTTTCACAAGCTTGTACCTAAGCTTTGACCAAAGCTTCGATCTTTCACAAAAGGAAACTGGAAACGATATTCACAAGTCTCTGACATTTTCATGATGTCTCTCAGCGGTCCATATTCAGAAAGAACAACACTGTAATTGGCTCCAAAGCCTAGGCCCATTATATTTCCATACTTTTTGGCTAATTTTGCCAATGCCTTGTGCGGGTACTTAGCATCTGCTGATGCTATCTCCACTATGCTACCAATAACAGGCCATCGAATCGGACCTAAAAATTGCACATTATTTTCTGATAATCTTTGAATGAAAACATCATTATAATTTATTTATGTCAAAGGCTGAAAATTACACGGAGCCGTATTATCTCAGGTTTGACTGTTAAATTTACCCGGGGGCAGTTTTCCATTGGCCTTTTTGTTTTTCAATGCAAGTGTTAGTTGCATGAAAATTATCAGGGTTATTATAAACACCAGAAATATCGAAAGCATTTTCGATAATTGGAACTATATTTTTTAATTTGAACAGAAAGCTTATTTTTTAATTTCTTAACTTATTAATAAAATTTTGTATGAAATAGTAAAGTGCAAACTTCTTGAAACGCCGTTGCAGCGTGAATGACGATCTTAGCATCCTTCGCATAATATTCGCAATTATTTTTTAGAAAGTTATATCTTCTATTACGACTGAGAGACTATAAGATATAGTTAAATTAAACTGGACGCTAAGCTGGAAAACGAGGGCCAAAGCATAGTGTATATCTGGTTCTGTCATGCGCTTCAGATTGTAATTACTGGTCCATTCAACTATATAATTACAGGTTATCCTGTTTTCGGTCCCTGGTCAACACGAAACCTGTCAACTCCGGTCTGGTTTTGTGTGAATTTATAATGAAGCAGCTTTAAAAAATAGTTACTGCGTGCACATGCAGAAACGTTTGTCTTCGTAACATATTTTGATTCTGAGCTGAAGATCTTGTTAAGTAAATTGACTGGTCATCTGATAATTAATTCGAAAATTACATTACAAATTACGTAAAACAACTTTAATCAACTTGAATTGCATCACTGCTACAAAAAATGAAGAAACAGAAATGAAATGCTTATTGCATTTTAATTAGGATAATCAGTATGCGTTTTTATTAACGCCGGACCGGCGTAATGCGTATGGGTAAATCAGCTTGAAAGTCGTCATTCAATAGACAAGCTTACAATACAACACGAGAACAAAGGCCAGGATTTGAAGTTATTGCTGGTTATATTTATATCGAAAATTAAAATTAAAAATAGTTATATCCAGCTCGCATATCGCAGGATAAATGAAAATACTATACAACTATTTACCATTAACTTTAGGTATATGGCAGTGAAGTGAGATCCATCCGTGATTTACTGGTCTGATTTTTTCCAGAGTAAAAATGTCCTCCGCAACGCATTCAGTACAACAGCGTGACAGTCAACATTAAACACGTATAATTCATTATCACGTATTATTCATTCAAGTTTATTCTGCAGTTTCTTTATACTTGCAAAGCATGCCGAATGGAAAATGCTAACATATTTTTAAAGTACATAAATTAGACAGATTTAAGTAGAGGTTGACCTCCTAAAACTCGAATAGCTAGACTACGTTAAATTTAATTCAAGTGTTTACTAGAAATGCAACCAATTACAAAAGGCGCTTCATCATTCCGAATTTCTAAACAAATATTAAAACAGTATTTTAGGTTTTTTATTACTTGATAAAAGTTTTCACCTTAATTTGCCATGAGTCGAGATACGTGATAAGCATTCGGCTTTGTCGCATTACCGATATCGTTCTCTTATTATAAAATGCCTTTTTCATTTCAGGTATTATAGCGTTACTGTTGACCATGGCCGCGGATATTGACAACCACTGTCCTAGCAATATTCACACAATCTATAATGTTAATACACCAAGACTTTATGAAAGAGTTCTTCAACTTGCTCTAGATCTCGTTTCACAAAAAACAAAAGATATCGTAAAAGTTTATGGGGTTGGGGTAAACGATCGTGGTCCTTGACAAAAATTCTATCTTTATTGTACCCGCCAGCTATTGTACCCGCCAAGCTATTGTACCCGCCAAGCTATTGTACCCGCCAAGCTATTGTACCCGCCAACCTATCGTACCCGCCAAGCTGTTGTACCCGCCAAAGTATCGTACCCGCCGGTCGAGCTATTGTAACCGGTACCAACATATTCACAATACATTGACGGGTACAATATCTAGGCGGGTACAATAGCTGGCGGGTGCAATAGCCGGTGGGTACAATAGCGGGCGGGTACATTGTAGCTCGGCGGGTACACAGGTTGGCGGGTACAATAGCTCGGCGTGTACACAGGTTGGCGGGTACAATAGCTGGCTGGTACATTAGTTTGGCGGGTACAGTAGCTCGGCGGGTACAATAAAGATAGAATTTTTTGCTAAGGACCACGATCGTTTACCCCAACCGGCGTATGTCGGAACAGGAAAATTTAGCGAGGCGTCCAAATGCAAACCATTAGTCGGCGAGAGCGAGATATCGGTATTTACTTCCGGGAATATGATAAATATTTTGTAAAATGAAACTGGTCAGCCAGGACATATACAAGACAAACAAATCTTTTATCTAGATTGAGTATGTCTGTGATTCCGATGCGTTTGGTTTATTTAAGGCCGAAATAATTTAAATTCGCCCAATCTGCAGTTCAGCGAAGAGAAAACCTGTGACGATTATGTAATTAACTGGTTTGCACACTCAACGCATGGAAATAGTAATAGACGAACACTCAAATAATTTATATTACCAACTTTGGTGAATTTATTTGCAAATTTTGCATTTTTGACCTGTTTTTAGTCAGGGTCAACCGCTTATGTTATACGCATTGTGACTGTGACGCCAATAAAAATGGCACAGTCTAGTCTTGTAGCCGAATATACCTGGTCGGATTAGCGGCTTAGGTATCAATCTGTAGATTTCTTGACTGGATTATATAGTACAATTTTTAGTAATAAATTTTCACGTCAAGCTTAATACGCGTGTGAGGACGCGGACAATAGTTGCTGATTTGCGTTCAAAGAGTTACTACCAGACCTTCGTATTTGTATGCTCACACATTTTTTTAATATCAGGCTGATCAAAATGTACTCTAATGTGTACCATAACTTTTTTTACACATTGATCTATTGCTGGATATGTCAGTTACTACTGCCGGAAGGAACCTCTGGTGATTCAGTTTATTCCAGTGCTGAGGAGGCTGCAATAGAGCAGGTAATTTTGACAAAATGTATCCTGCATTTAACTAAATATCAAGTATTACCTCAGCAGCTGCGTTTTTTTTCAAAGTTTCGACCAATTGTCAAGGATGTTCTGTATAAAGATTACATGCTTGAGGATTATTACATGATTAAATGGTTACGAGGTAAGTATAGCGGTTGTTAGCTTCCATTATTAAAATGTTCCTAAATTATATCTATTTTGAAATGAGATTGTATTTAAGCTCGAAACCTGGATCTAAAGAAAGCTGAAGATATGCTTCGAAAGGTATTTAATTCGTTCAAAAATGTCAATAGTCTTTAGTTCATTTTTAAAACATTTTCTTATTTCAAATACCCAGGCTCACAAATGGCGTCTTGAAAATAAAATCGACTCCATTTTGCGAGAAGATTGGTCTGACTCTACGTACTACAAAAATGCAGTTACATCAGACGGATTTGATCTTGAAGGGCGTCCAAGTAAATAAGGATACCGAAAAATTATTTCAGATTATTGAAATATTCCCAATTCATTTATTAAACGTATTCTACAGTCGTCGAATTCGATCTGTACTACCTACCCAGTCGCAAACTGTTACTATCACCTTTGGGGACGCGCTACAACAGATATTTCAATTGGATGATGGAAAATGTAACAACTCGAGCACGTGAAACTCGAATGAAAAATGTGACCGAATCATTATACTTGATGGATTTTACTAGCTATTCCCACAGACTTCATGCATGCTTGCAGTGTAAGCCTTTTTTTAAAATTAAATTTGCATAAATCTAGCTCAAAATTTAGTGACGATCTGAATTCCTGAATGCTCTCTGTTACTTTTCAGGCATACCGTATCAAGTACGAATTATTACAGATTTCGAAGCCTACTATCCGGGAACATTTAAAGACATTTATTTCATTAATGTACCCAGGGCCTTTCAGGCGTTTTTTCAGACCTTGAAGCCGCTATTTAGTGAACAAACTGTTGGAAACTTACATTTGCTGGGCCATGACAAATCAGAATGGCAGGCAATAATTCTCAAACACATTGCTCCTGAGCAATTAAGCCCTAAATTTGGTGGAACTCGGATACGTGTGTAACGTGTGGCGAAAATTACTAGGTTATATAGCTGTTATTAAATTCAATAACAAGCTAGCTGCCTTTTTTTATTTAAAAAAAATACATTACTTAAATGTTTCTTAATTCAATATTGAATAAAGTCGAGGCAAGAATTAGCTAATAGCTAATCCAGTAATTTAAATACAGGCAGCAGTTCAAACTGTGCTAGATCGACGATTTCAGTACTTGTAGCGCACAGCTCCTGTCATCAAATTCGAATATTCTTCAACATACTTCGACACGATTCCTGGATCCGTAGACACCACGATGTTTTCCATATTTTTTGAAAGTGCCTAATATGTATGAATGAATTGTTTTCTAAATATTATGTACTAAGAATAAAATTTATATTAGTCAACTCACCTGATTCGTAATATTCAATGATCCGGTAACCACAGCCTCCTGATCAATAATTGCAAATTTATTGTGCATAAGGTAGCCCGTGCTATTGATGCATACTGGAATACCTGAAATCGCAATTAATTTATATTAAGCATTTATTGAAAAATAATGAATAATTACTATCTTTAAGTAATATTTTTAGACCTGCACGAATACAAGCAAGGAAGCAAAAATTATTGTGAACATCCATGGTATCCTTGTCTGTCAAAATTTGAACAATTTTCCCCTCAGCCTTCTTCTGAATTAAAATGTGTTCAAAACGCTTGAGAGACGCCAGAAAGAGAGCAATTTGAATGCTCATTTTAGCATTTTCAAAATAGTACATAACTTTGTTGATCTTTTCTGTTGAATCAGCTTCCCCATCTGGATTGGGTGTAAAGAATATGGCTGTATTCCAAAGATGTGGTGGTTTACGGCTGTGAAATGCTGCCAGCACATTCAACTTCGCGGAAATTTCGATGCTTTCATTCTTTGAGTCCTTAGCAATTGATATTTTAGCCATTGATTTTTCTACCGGTAAAAGTGCTTCCGTAGAAGCTTTAGCGATCAAGATTTTGCAAGATTTCATTTCTTCTGTCTGTGTGCTCTTATGAGCGCCCGAGAATAAAACGGTTTGAATAGCTTTCTCTTCTGAATGGGAACATCGTTCTTGAGACATTTCCTGGAATTTGATAATTATTTAAGAAAGTGCTAAGAAATATACTTTTCAGGCTTCGGGCATAATATTTTATAACATGCGAATTGCTAAACACGGTACACGGTACATAGTATTTGGCCCTGAACTATTAGGCGTGAACATGAATATCAGAGTTCAGAGTACAAATCACGTACCGTGTGCGTAAAGCGGAGCAGGCCACGCTGGAAATAATTTACTTTTCACTTCACACACAAAAGTTTGATTGATTGATTGATTGCTTTTTTAATTTAAGTGTTTTGATGAGTACATAGCTTTGTCAAAATCTAACTATGTATTATACAACTTTGCACTGTGCAGCTTCGTAGACGATTACTCCAGGAGAATAGATTGAGTACGATAACCGATGATTTGTTAGCCAAGTCACAAAACGAATCGAAATCGAACTTTTGAATAAAATCATAATACATATACGGTGCCAGAAAGCAAGCATTAAGTTTATAGGCTACACAAGCTTATGATTTGCTATGCGTAGAAAGTGCTGAAACGTTATTAGCCATGCCGAATGCAATTTAAGCAGAAAAAATCCATATGCTTTTCTTAGAAGGTAATTACTAGCCTTGCTCTAGACAATGCAAATGTAGGATGCAAAGTACGTCTGTACTCAAATTATAGCATCGCATGACCGTCATCAGAACCAAACGAATTAAAATATTTTGATGACATGGCACAAGCTATTGACTAATGTGGATTAGAATAGTGACTCATACTGAAAAGAGCATAATTGTTTTCCTATTTATTATGCTACAAAATCTGCATGAAACATTTAATTTTTATTAAATTTACCAATAAATGAAACAAGAGAAACCCAATTTTTATAGATTAAAATTCGATAGCTTTTCGAGGTACTTACTTAAATCGCATTCACAAATAGGCATGATTTTAGACCTATACTTGTTATTTGAACATAGGATGTGAGCAATTGTCTTTTTATCAAGGATGGTCAGGGTAGGTTGACAGTTGACAAGTATGCAGCATGTACTACCTATTGGTGATACCTGATTCCCAGATATGATATCTGTGAATAATGACCGAAACCTTATGTATTATGTTTGTAGTTTCTGGAAAAGTATGTGCCCTATATCATGTTATACATAATCTTTATTAACTCTGCTCGGAACTGGTAACTCAAGCTAAACTGAACAATGACGGATTCATTGTCACGAAAACAGACTTGGAAATATTGTTTTAATTTAAATAATTTATATCAGTCTACTTCGTCGTGTTCCGCAAACTTAAATTAGTCAAGTATTTAGGACTTGCAAATTGGATGCAAAAACAACGTTTGAGCTAGTTTACGATCGAAACAGGGAATAGCAACAACAAACAATTATATTCATTACTTAAGATTAGTTAATTTGGTAAAACAGTTGTTCAACGTGCTTAAAATACTAGTTTTTTAAATTTAGTTCACCGCCTGGTTTCTTAGAACAAAAGCAGTAGCAATGGACGAGAAACTGAGGGATTTTATTCGGGGAAACATACCACAACTTAAAGAGCTAACCAACTGTGATGATTCCTTACTGGATAAAATGGTTGCTGCTAAAGTCATTACGACAGTTGAGAAAAAGGAAATTGTAAGTAAGCAAACATGAAATTTAGATGCAGTAAATGAAAATTATTTATGATATCTGTTAATGTATTTAGGACTCTAAACCAACGCCAGATAGCAAAGCGTCTTTATTTTACAACACGCTGATTCGCAAGTCACAATCAGCATTTACAAATGTAATTGAAGTTTTAAAGACTTCCGGTCACGAACCGGCAGCCGAACTTCTAGGAGGTTTACATCAGCAAAATCATCCACCGCGTAAGTAAAACTTTCATAGCGTGATAAAATTATTGATAAGGTTTTACAATTAGACCAGAAGGTTAACTGGGATGGTCTTGTATGTCTGTCCGTCCGTCTGTCTGTTCACATTGATAGATGTGCAAGCACCGTAACTCACAACTCCCGTAGAACTATGTAGAACGCCTATATGTAAAAAGTTTACCGTTTTCACGAAGCATAAATCAAAAGTATATTTTCGAACAAAATCAGTGAAAGCGCACTCATAACACATTATTTCTATATAAGGCAGTTCAAAATGAAGCAAAGAATTTCTTTTTAACAATGCTTCGTAGTAATATTTAATGTATTGTATGTAAACCCGTTGTAAATACTCAAACACTAAACTCTACATGTTAAGACGCTTCTAATTCCAATTTGGGCCAAGATGTGATGTAAATGAGTTAAAATACAATGCTCTAGTAAATCTAATACTCTTGTAAATGCAGCACTCTAGCAAATGAAATGCTCTTGTACATGCAATGATCTATTAATGCTAATAACCTTCTGGTCCCAAGGTGCCGTAAGGTAGGTTTTTCAATTATAATCGTAGCTGATAGCAACCTTTTATTAAGTGCCTAGCCTGCTGGTTCTACGGACATCTGCATTTTCCGTGAACTAGGATTTAAATTTGTGCCAAGATTCGATATTTGAGTAACTCCTAATTAAAACAATTTTCAATTTGTATAGAAGAAAATCATGAGGGGATATGGTTCGTAGAAAGAGATCTTGTAGAGTCTTTCCAAGGAAGAACAAAAGAGCTAGTTGAGCTTCACAAATTGATGACAAAGCCGACGAATAACCATACAACAGTGATAAACCAAACAACGTATATAGTTGGACTTGGTGGGATCGGGAAAAGCGAATTAGCCATGAAATATGCATTACTTCACCGGGAATATTACTGTAACGTGATATGGATTAATTCTGAAAACAGAGAATCTTTTCGCACTTCGTTGGTCCGTCTGTTTGAAGGTTATTTTTCGTCTATTAAATCAGAGAGCCTTCCAGAAAAAGATCTTGTGCGAATTTTATATGACTATTTTCTGACAAAACAGCAAAAATGTCTGATTATACTAGACAATGTGGACAATGTGAACCATGTAGACAATGTGGACAATTTAGACAATGTGAAAAAATTTGTTGCAGTCGAAATGCTTCCTACGGGCATCGATCCGTACAAAATAATCCCTAAAGTACTAATTACAAGCCGTGAGTTAATTCCGAGAAGTGGCGTGAGTATATTGACTTTAAATGTTTTAAGCAATTATGACGCTGTAAAACTCCTGGAAGAATCCTTAGTCGAAGGGCAGGTCAAAGATAAGAATGATATAAAAAAATTAGTACAATTACTCCAGTGCCTTCCACTAGCCCTTCAACAAGCTTCTGCTTATATACGAGCTGAATTAAATCAAAATGAAAATCCAATTAAAACATACACGGAGTTACTGGATAGTGAAAAGGCCGCAAATTTACTCGCTTATAGAAATGAAAAGTTAAGTGAACATGAAAATACTACCCTTGAAGCTTGGAAAATTACTTTAAAAAGCATTGAAACGAAGGAAAACGGTCCACTTGCGATTAAAATAATGAATATTGTGTCACTAATGCAACCTGATGGCATTCCGTCTGGTATGATAATATGCGGACTTAAGCCAGATTGCAAGTGCCCACCTGAGACCTCCGATCAATCTGAGAACATAGATTGCTGCGAAGATGCAGTGAATAGCGCGATAGGACTACTCAAAACATATTCGATGATTACTGGCAAACCTGGTGTAGTTCACGTCCATCGACTTGTTCAACGCGTAGTTCAACTGACCGGGAATATCACATCAGTAATGGAGCAAGGTCTCACATTTCTGAAATACCTCCTGACGAATCAAAATGATTCTGACGATAAAAATGTATTTGAGTTCCTACATATGGAATCTATTTGGATTCATGCTTTAAGATTGGATAAGGATGAAATAATTGGAAAATTTGGCGATACTGGTGCAGCAGCTCTGATTTGGCTAACTAGAAAACACGACCTCAGTGAAAAAGTCATACTGGATTCGATAACACAGCTGGAACGAGTGTTTGGATCAACGCATGAGGACGTAATACGACTAAAATATATATTAGCTATTAGTTACTATAAGCATGGCAAGTTTGAAAATTCTTTAGAAATTTTGACTAAGTTAAAGCCATTTGCAGCTGCTGCACTAGGTGCCCAGCACGAATTGACAGAGTTAATAAATATGTGGTTGGATTAACACAGAAATTTACTAGAGCTATATGATATAATATTAACATGTAATAACACAGATAACCAAGCCTGGCTCTTCAAACTACCCGATTCGTCTGTAAACATTTAAAATTATTTTAAATAAGCTATGCTAATTGAATAGGTGTTGAAATAAATTTACATTTGTGGTATCACTAAAACCTACTACTGAGTCTACCTTTCTTGTTTCAATTCATCGAATTCTTCCAAATTTAATGCAACGCATGCTTTCTGCTCGCATGTCATGCCTAAGTCATGTTTAGGCAAATTTATTTTTTTAAACCCTGAATTAAGAAAAATTGGCCACATCCGGCAAGATCATTTTCAAATACAGTAGTACTTAGAATCTCAGCCTCAAAAATATCATTTGTAAATAATAATAACCATTCCAGAAAGTCCATATGCGTCTTAATTAAATAATAATGAATTTACGTCATTTTCAATTTTTTAGAGAAATTATAGGCCTTAGGCAATTGGAACTGTCACGCGATAAGCTTAAGACGTACCGGATAGTTTTTATAAAAAATTAGTTTGGCTTCGCAAGGTACCCAACATGCGTATCCATACTCCTAAAAAATATAATTGTTTTTTTCATTATTCCACAACAAAACATATTTAGTTGAATTTAATTATATAATTATATAGCATGTAAGATCTTGCATCAAAAATTTTCAAATGCATGCAATAAATTATTAAAATGCTGATTGCAGAATTCCGAGGTTCACTTTGTTACTGCTTTCCTACTGGATAACATAAGAGCATACTATGTACTGATTAGATATTTTTTAAACAGTTATAATTTTTAAAGAGTTTTCGAACAATGAGCGGTTGCACTCAGAAATTTATTTTGTTCACACTTGTGTTTCTGCAATTTGCTTTTTTTATAGTTCACGCTTCGAATAGTGACAATGAAATTCCGGGGTACTCTACTAATGAGCTGCGAGCTCTCAAAGAGGTAAAATTAAAGCATTTTATTATTAAATATGAATTATGAAAATAATCGAAGCGTCTGAATTTTAAAAGTTTCGTCCAATGGTCAAAGACGTCCTGTACCGACCATACATGAAGAATGACGATTACTTGATTAGGTGGCTGAGAGGTTTGTAATTTGATAATTGCTGCGGATTTAACAAATAAATATATAACCAGTGCAAAAATTAATGCGATGATTTTAATTTTAATTAGCTAAGAAGTTGGATTTGACGCAAGCGTCGCAAATGATACGACGAGCCCATAAATGGAGAATTGAGAACGACATGGATACGATCCATGAACGCCCAAACCAGCTAGTCAAGGTGCTGCCTTTTCGAAATGGCGGAGTAGACCGGGAAGGACGACCAAGTAAATGAAGCATATGATTCTAATCAATTCCTTGTGGTGTTGGTTTTTAAATTCCTGCAAAATTTTTAAATCATGTTTACGAAAAACAGATAAAAATATTAGGAATAAGAATGAATTGACAAAAAACGACGACTAATTAAAGAATATTCTTGGCAGAATCTAACTAGTTTAAATATTCCACTTCTACAGTTCTGGAACAAGAAATCGGTCGATGGGATATTCGAAAATTTGTTATGGCAGGACAAACGGACCGCTATTTGATGCATTTAATGCGTATACTTGAACTGACCTGCCTGCAGGCTCGAAAAAGCGGGGACAATGTAACCCAAGTCGGCATGGTATCGAATCTAGCGGGATACAACGTTCGGCAACATGGCTGCTTGGCATGTTAGTACATTTTCTTTTACATCAAAGTTAATTGCCAGCATTGTATAACACTTTTGATTTACCAAATATAGGTATACCAGCTCATATTCAAACCGTGACCAACTACGAAGCCTATTACCCTGAAGCGGTCAAATATGTGTTTTTGGTAAATACTCCGCGAATGTTTCAGGCACTCTACCAAGTTATTCAACCATTCATGAGTGATGCGAGTCGAAAAGCCCTAAAAATGTATGGCTTGGACGCCGATGAATGGCAAGAGGAAATCTTAAAGCACATTGCTCCGGATCAATTGAGTGTTGTCTTCGGCGGGACTAAACTGTAAATAATATTTGTTTCTATTTTACTGCCGTCAATAAAATAATTATAATAAAACATTTTAGATTTTGATCATAACAATTTAAAATATTCACATTTAGTGAGGTTTCAATACAAATAACAGTAATAAAAAGCCGCATAAGGTGCCTTAAAATAAACATTTGAATCCTAAAATGGCGGGCACGGCTGGGAATTTTTGGAATGTCTGAAATTCTGTCTAAAGAGCAGCGGCATAAACCGGGTCACCAATTCGTATAGATTTTCCTGGTTTGAATAAACCTGCCTGAATTCCGAGAACCGGTAGATTTCTCAAAAGGTGATCCAAACGCTCGTCCCCAAAGCCACGTCTAATTCTGAAAATATATTTAATTGTTACCGAGTTTGTGAGTATCATTTCAACTAATCAAATGTGTCAAAACAACACGTTCTAATAATAATATTCATGTCGTTAAAATAAGCAGCAGTTGAAAAAAGCGTTATCAGTTATGCAACTTACTCTGTCAAACTCTTAATCGGTTCCCCAGTATTATAGAAATCTCCAGTTTCAGGATCCACTGTTGTCAATTTGCATCTGTAAAAATTTATTTTGCATTTAGCTATAAATCCCGACGATTGATTATAATTGACAATACGTAAATAACATTTTACCTGGTGCACTGCTTAGCAGTTTTGAATATTGGACCATTTTGATCCCCGATGCGTACGAAGGTCCAAACATCTTCAGCAAAGGCCTCTGGAATTTGATGAATTAAAATATTCGGCCGGAAGTTTCGGTGAGTTACAAGTGTCTCCGATTTTTCGTTTAATGCAGCTACAGATTCATCTGCAATCATGAGGTACGATGTTTGATCTTGAAATGATCCCTGGTTTGAAATAAAAAGTTGGAATTGCGTTAGCGAACAAATTATTCTAAGTAATTCAAGTGTTAAAACCAATTTGTATACAAAACTACAAGCGTACTTTGTCATTGGGTCTAAAATATGGAAATTTCTTTTGTAACGGCACCATAGCACGCTGCGTCTTTTCAGATGCATGAAACAATAGGCGCAGTCCATCTTGTTCCAGAAAAGTGTCCAGCCATTTTCCTACTTCAGGACCGCAATCATAAGTTTCAGCGACGCGGTCATCGTGAATTCTGAAATTTTCGAATAATTAGAAAAAAGTAATAATTAGGAAATATATAAATTCAACTAAATAATTCCAGTTACTGCTAATTGTACCTGCATGAACGCTTCAAAGCAGGCTTCGTCTCCGGCACAACGCAAATCAATTCGTCCATACCTTCTGCATTAAGCGTCACTTGATTACCACGAACATGAACGTTAATCAGAGCCATTCTGGGCAAAACCCTTTGCGACTGAAATACTGATCGCTTGTCAACGACTACGAAAACACGATCACGCAGAAATTCGGATACTGAAATTTTCAAAAAAAACCAATTAGTATCGATAACCCTCTTTTATAATTTCTAATTCGCGTTCTAACCTTTAAGTCCAACATCAACGGGTAACGCTTCCTCAACATATGTTCCTTTACATGATTTAATTGGATAAACAATCAAATTCTTCACAGTTCCAACTCGGATCCATTTTTGTGGTGTGGGAAAACTTTTTTTGGAAATATAATTCTGCCACACGTAGCTCGCAGCTATACCAGTCGCGGCAGCGGCGGAGGCCGTTAGTGCAGTAGCTTTCCAATTATTCGAAATTTCTATCATGTTGATGTCGTACTAAAAATATTATAAACTTAAATTTTAGTTACCCTTTATAATATTTAAGTAGCTTTTTGTAATATTGAAATCGCCACAATTTTTAGTTTTAAAAACTGCAAAATTGAATACTTAAATATACGAGTAAACTAAGCTTACTTATTTGAATATTTGTATTTTATTTTCAGCAGAACGAACGAGCGTCAGGCTGAACAGATTCAAAGTAGAAATGCAAATATTACAGATAACGTGAATTCAGCTCAGATTCAAATGAAACTTTCCTGTGCACTTCAATTATTAGGTCAGCGTCTTTTTTACTTCTTAGATTACAGCTTACAGCTTAGTTTCTGGCTATATCCTAAACCTATAGCAAGTAGGACACGAGTAGCAAGTGTCAAGCTGTCAAATAATATCTGAAGCACTGGCAAAATAAGCTACTGTATAGTAAAAGGTATGACTAGGAGCTAAGCTATGTCTGCGGCTATTTACGCGTGCACAGTGGCATTGTGGAAATTATGCCAATAGCCGGGTAATTAAATATTGAGCTGTGAATCACCTAATAACACGACATATACTTACTTACCTACCGGCTGCCTTACGTAAAATTTTCGCTATATTCTAGCTATACTTTAGAAAACAATAGACAATTCACAAGGTCAGACTAATGACAAGGCGGATTTCTGATTCAGACTAAAGCCAAACCCTTTCTTTTTTGTGAAGAAATCAACAACAACACCTGAGTTCGTAGACATCTTATTGTATTTTCACCAGATACCCATATAAATTCAATTCATATTGAGTTCAGGTGGAAAATGCTTCAGGCTAAATACTCACACTACATGCTTAACTACACTCACTGTACTGTACGCAGTGCAGTTTCTTAGTCTGTATTTGTTGGAGATTCTGAGCATTTTACCTGAGCATGAATTAAGAGTAAAATTTTCCATACACAATGCCTACGGAGCAACGCACAGAGTGAAATGCTTTTGACTAGTTATTTGGCTACAAGCTACAAGAAGGTTGGATCAAAATTGCACTAGCATTATCCCTCTATCCGATACCTCTAGATTTAGAATTTAATAATTTTAAATAAGGATTAGGCGTTGATTTTACCACTCGAGAAATGCATAGTAACATCAATAATCATCGTAGGCATTGACAATCCATTTCTTTCAGGGAATTATGAATAATCATCGTCAGCTTTGAAAATTATGCCTAATGTGTGGTTATGAGTTCCTTCATGAAAAAAAGGGCTCAAATTTATTTTAACATTCACCAATACCTCACATTTAATGAACTCCATTCATCGCTTCGGCTAGGGATTTATTTTTGGAAGTATTCCCCATACATTACTTTCATTTTGCCCTCAGGCTGCACACCCCCTTAAGTGTAGAGTATCAGTTTAGCCTTTTCAATAAACGCATTTCCTTATTTTTGGAATTCAGATAAGAATAAGTAATTTCAAACTAGTAAGCGCTCAACCTGTACTCCTTTGTTAATTGTAATTTATAAGCGTTGCTACTAGTTCTCAGAATTTAAAGAAACAGAAATTTTATTACAAAGTCAAAATACAGTTAATTCGCATGCAAAGCCCCATTAAACATAATTGTTCCAAATCAAGGAATTAATCAGAGAAACTCCCCTCTTCGACTACATTATCGTAAGTATTTAATTACAGTTTAATTGAACTTTGGACGTACATATTTAGGTAGGTATCTTTAATTTTTTAATATTCCGAAACATGGGTTACCCTAATACTACTAAATCTAAATGGTTAATAAATAAATCATTAAATAATATAACTAAACATGCGCGTGTATACTTTATTCTTTGGTGCTTTGCTTAGAGATAAGATTTAAGGTCAAATTTGAATCGTTATACTTGCTAATTGAAACAATGCCATCTGGGCCTTCGAAATTTAGGTTTCGTACCAAATGTGATCGTATTTAAGTTAGTCCTTATTGTATATTTGATACTTCCAGGAGCCGATCGCACCCAAAAATGGCAAGTAAACGAGCCTGCAAATGTGGGATGTGCAGTAAAGTCTGTTCAGAATTGCGAGAATTAGAAAACCATTTGGCTTCCCATCATACCCGGGAGAAACGTTTTAAGTGTCACCATTGTATCAAGTCATTTACGGTTCTGTCTACTCTGAATACACACATCCGTGACATTCATGAAAAAGTGACGACGCTACGTTGTGATTTTCCAAACTGTGGCAAGACCTTCGCTCAAAGTGCTAAACTTCGCCGTCACCGTCAGATACATGACAGTAACTCAAAACTGAATGTTATAGTATCATGTCCAATTTGTACCAAGAAATGCAAAAAAGTGCATATGAGTGGACATATCAGTTATCATCATGGGCATAATGTAAAAAAAATTCAAGTGTGATAAATGTTCATCTGCTTTTTTCGGTTCCCATGGCTTAATAAAAAACCATAAACTAACACATCTTCCCAACGAGGAAAGACCCAAATTTCCATGCTCTTTTTGCCACAAGATCTACAGTCTCCCCACAAGTCTACAGAGTCATATCAGAGAAATCCACTCAAAAAAACGCTAGTCAGAAAATGCATAACTGTCAATTCTGTAATAAGTCCTACAAATACCGGGTGCCGGAGTATCATTTGCGAAAACATTTAGGTGAGAAGCCGTACGAATGCTCGCAATGTGACAACAGATTTATAACTGAAAGTGAGTTAAAGAACCACGTTCGACGGTTCCATGTCACAACAAATGATTTTAAATGTTCAAGATGTCCAAAAGCATTTAAATCCAAGGCTATTCTAACTAGCCATGCTTCAGTTCACATAGTTGAAAGGAACTATAAATGTGAGACCTGTAACGCTTTCTTTAAGGCCAAGAGTCATCTTCTGGTCCATATCAAGAGGCACTCCAGTATACTCCTTGCCTGCATAATTGTGTAATAAGACGTTCAGAAGTAAAAGTGGCCTCAATCGACATATTAAATCTATATACATGTAGATCAGAAACACGTTTGCTGAATTTGCTGCAGAAGATTCTCAACCGTAGAATATTTAAATCAGCATATCAAAAAACAGCACAACCGTGACCGAGAATACAATTTCAACTGTGAATTCTGTGAAAGAAAATTCCCAAATTTTATTCAACTAAGGACCCATACAGCATATTTGCATACAAGGGAGAGCCGATTTCCTTGCAAAAAATGTCCAAAAGCATTTAAAAGGAGAGCCGAACTGTACCAACATTTGAGAGCTAAATTTAACTGCAATCCTTGTGCGGTTTTAATTAAACGACTAAAGTAATGATGCAACCAATTGAACTGAAAGACATCTTGCGTGTAATAATTTTTGGTATTGCTGCAAATAAATATCCTAATAATAATTTGTAACGTTTTTGTTGAAACACTGAATATATTTATTAGCGTCGGAAGATGTAATTTGCGCAAAGTGCATTATTATAGTTGTAAGCTGACGCGTCCGTCTAACGCGAGCGTACACATCAATTTAAAGCTGACTCGATTGTGGTTCTTATGTAAAATCAGCACGAATTAAAGATATAGATCTAATAAATATTAATTATTAAAAATTATTTACATCTTACATCACTCGTGTCTCTTTCAATCGATTTCCCGAAAACCGCAGAATACACATTTCGTATAAAATCTAGAGCTTAAGATTAATTAGAGCTGCTACTGCTGGCTCCTCTAAGACATCGTTTTACTATGTAAAAGCTTGAGTGTAATCTTAATGTCACATGCGAAAACATCTTGACGAAAAGTCATATGCGTGCTCAGAATGTGACAGCACATTTTGTGACAACAAAGGATGACGGTATCATGTGCTGCTGGGTTATCAAAGGACGTAAGACTTTAAATGTGAACTAAGCTCGAATAGCTTCATATTCGAAGAGTACTTTAACCAGACCACCTACCTGGTCGAAAGGAATCATATCTGTGACCTTTGCAACTCTTCCTTTATGAGCAAAGGTTATCTTTGTGTGCATTCTGAATCAGTACATTCAGGCTTAGGCTTCGCTGCAAGACGTGCCCGAAAACGTTCAAAACTAAAAGTTGCCTGTTTCTCCATATCATATTTATACATGAAGATCAGAGACACCCATGTGTTTGTAAGAGTCAGTTTACACAATTTACAACTCCGGATTTTTTGACTCGACATATCCAACGTCAGCATAATTTCATGTGCGAATTTTTGGAAACAAAGTTTAAGCATTTTACCCGGGTGGATTTCCAGATTCTGGAAATTCATGGGGAAAAGAAGCCATTTTCTTGCAAGAAATTCACATTAGCATGTAAACTAACATCAGAATTATACCAGCATTTATGAATTGATTAAAACTGCCTTGTGTTGTAAGAGTTGAACGAATTAATCTAATCATTTTGAATTGAATGGTATAGATGATATTTATTTATGCTTTTTATATAAATAATACTTGGAGGTTTTGTATTTACAGGGATATGTTAATTATTGTTTATAGTAATTACGCGTTAAATATTAAATGGAATCCATAAGTTGAAATTTGCGGTCATTGCACATTTCTTGTGCAATTACTCTGACTTGAGTTTATTAGTGCGTTAACCGAGTTGAAGGATAATGATTTGATTGATTGATGATCTGATCATAGAATTGATCAAAGGGGCAGACCATGGTCACCTACGTTACATTTGACATTGTACATTGGCTTAACGTGTATTTTGACAAGTATTCAGTTTTATAGGAATGATGAGAACATACTTCTACATGCTGATTCCTATCACGAGGTTCGGTAACAGTTTTGGTACTTAATACAATTTCATTACGCCTTAGGATTTAGTATTAGAATTACAAGTTACGAAAAAAATAAATACATACGCCATATACCAGTAACACTACGAAGCATTGAATAAACTGGTTGTTGATACAATTACTAGCTCGGAATTCTGCGTTGTCCCATTTTCAGATTTTAATTCCGGTGGAAGACCTGCAATATTCAGATCTTCATCGTACTCGAATTGAATGCTGCCGTCCCCATCCCCGAATTCTTGAATGGCGCCTGGTCTATTTCTGTTTCGCCGGACGTAGATGACGGGTAACCCTGTTTCCATATGTCGTTTTTCGTGGCGTCGTAGATCACCTGTTAACATAATGATTTCAAATTCTTAAAACAACCTTCAGTTTTTCAAATAGTTACAGCTGCAGTATTCACGTTTACACGGAGGGTTGAGCAAACTAGTCAGTTCTATTCTTTTTATAGGTAATTGTATAATTATGATCAGTTTTGAAAAAAGGCAACCGTATTTTAATTACAACCAGGAACTTACTCAATTGAATGAATGTTTCGCCACAGGTTTCGATTGAACACGTGTATGGCCGTTCACCTATTCAAACATTAAAAATTAAAGATCTTAATATTTATAAAAAAAAGTAGTACAGGAGCTTATAAATATGCATATCACAGGAACGGAGCTTTGTGCTTTTTCAAAATAACATTATTCTCACCTGAATGATACCGCATATGAACACTGAGATAACTTTTGAATGCAAAGCTCCGTTTGCAAATTGGACACTGGGTTTGAGAAGTTGTGTAATCATGAGCAGATGTAGTATGAACTAACAGGGAAGCAGCAGTCATGTAAACCCTTCCACATTCTTCACATCGGAAGTGACGGCTACTCAGAGATCGATAGTCACGCTCAGGTTCAGCTTCCACAGCTAGCTGTAGTTGTTTTGAGATGCTTCCCGGCAGTGGCTTTCGTTTTCTAGTTCTAATGACCGACAATGCAGGGGTAGGTTTAGGTTCTGGTTCATCACGAAATCGTACAGGAACTTTCCTTGTTCTAGCTCTTCGCTTCTTGCGTCGGCGTGACGGTGCTCTAATTGGTCTACGGTGTTTCCGCGAGTCAGGGGATGATTGTAGAGGGTCGGCTACGATTTCTTCTTCGCCATAGCTGTCCTCACCTTCGTTTCGTGTAGTTACTTTATCGCTATCCTGATGTGACCCTTGGAAAGCATCCGAAATCTGATGATCGCCCTGTTCACTGTCGCCATGTTCAGTGCTTCGAAGCCGACCCAGAATCGAGTCAGTCTCGGGTTCAATACATATGACTTCAACATCTTTTCCGGGAATCGGCAGTTCATTAGCATATTCCGTACAACAATCTGATTTTGCGGTGATGAGCGAATTGCGGAGAATGAACGATTCCTTGCTATTAGAAAGGCTCGTGAAGAGGTTGAAAACTTTGTAAAGATTGACGAGAACAAGTTCGCAGCTGTAACACAGGGAAAGGTGTCGCTCAGGATCACCGTCCATTTCGGTGTAGTCTATACATGAGCCGCTGAACCATTGACCATCTTCATTTCCTGGCTGTGGAAAGTGGAAACCTAGGATGAGGGACAGTGCTTCCAGAATAGTCGGTACATGGGTGTCATTCTTTTGGCCATTATCTGGGTTTATGGCAAGAGTTTCACTCAAGAGCTTCGAGCCAATGAGAACTGTGGAGCTTTGGCAGTGGGAGCAAGTCAACCAGTCTCTCATGTTGGGTCAAACTTCGAGATTCCAGTTTTGAAGTTACAGCACGCTCAGAATTTATTTTATTGAGTTTCTTCTTTTAGTCATGTTTATTATCTGAAACCAAATAACACGCAAAATATGTCAAACATGAGCGTCACAACGGTCACGCGTCATTCATGATTCGTGATTCATATAAATATTATGTAATGACACCGTCACCGTTCGCCAACTGCTAAGCACAGCAATCAACAAAATTAGAAATAAATTGGTAAACAAACGCCTTCGTACGGACACGGAATAGAAATTACCTATTAATTTTAAGAGTTGACGGCATATATCTGATATCATAGATCAATAACCCTTTGTATCTTGATGACGATATTATGACATAAATTACACTTAATTCTAGTTTCGGTCATAGACCTCTGGCTTTGGCTTACGACATAATTTGGAACCTTTAAAGTTGTAAACTGTTGATTGTATGTATTGTGATGAGGACTGATGACTAGGGACTGGTACTGGTTGACACCGCCTGAATCTTGTTAAACTTTCCAAAACGTTGGATTATGGTACATTCAGTAACTGTGTCAATGTGAAAGTATAGAGCTAAACCATGTTTTGAAATAATTAAAAATTAACAAATGCTTTTGTTTTGATTGTTGGGCGATTATCCAGGAAATACATTATTCAGATTACGAAATTCCCGCAAGTTACGATGCTCAAATTTATACAGTCGATTCCCCATATTGAGGCCTGCCTGTTGTGCTTTTTGCTCGGAGGTGAGGAGGCATGATGTTTTTGGTTTTCCATTTCAACTAGAGCCTCAAGATCAGTAATTTTTAAGACGATAAACTAAATTTTCCAAGTATCTCCTTTTTGCGTAAATAAAACCCGACGGCCATCTCCATTTTAATATGGATTAGATTTTACATTTATTTTTAACTAAAATCTCGCCTTGCGAAGATTAAACGGGTCCGCAAAAATTTACTGGCGGCAACTGAAACTTGATATCTTAACGTTTTGGCAAACTTCGGGATGCAGTCTGGGTCTGACCCCAACTATTCAAATAGTTTAAGTCAGACTAAACGAAATTATTACAATAATCTCTTCAAAAAACCGAATCTAACGCTCTATTGCGGTATTTCAATTTCAATTTCAAATAACATTTATTCATGATTATGTTCAACTTCAACTACAAATCAGATAATAAATAATAAGAAATGCTAGAATTTAAGAATTTCTATTACAATTTACGCTATTGCTAACACAAGATTTATTAATAATAAACGTTTTTACACGGCAAACTTTCTGAAGCTAAAAGTTTATTTTACTTATTACTGAAATTTGCAAATAATTATATTCTGCGACTTAATTTCAATTAGCGTTTACTTTTACTATTTAAATCTTAAGAAGGAACTTTCTATACATCTACGCGTGCGAAATGCACTATTTATATGCAAACCAAATCACAAAAAGCCATTCAAATTTCTAAAATTTGTGAGTATTTCGAATTTCGACCAGCGATATATTCACTACTAATTTAATAAATTCAATACATAACCCATTTTGTTACACAACCTGAATACCTTGTGATTGTGATCGTACCAAGTCATGAGTTCACCGATCACCTAACTATGTCAGTTTTATGGTTTTGTTTTGTTCTGTGATTTTTGATTGTGACCACAATACGCCCACAGCCGAGCCTGAACAAAGGCGTTTTCCAGAGGAATGAGAAAGGTCTAGCATAGAATTTACTGCTTCGCATTGAGTTGAGTAGCCCCATTGTTCTGTTTTGGTTCTCGTTGAGTTGACACGTCAGGTTTTTTCTCAGGGCCATTTATTGGCGCAAAGAATTTCAAAGTATTCACACTTCAGCTGCATCTTCTTCAGCAGGAGAAAAATAATAATGCAGGATCTCGGATAAAAATTGTCCAGTTCATCTACGTCGTTACACACAAACAGCTTGCTTTCCAGGCTCCTCATTGAAGACATGCTCATACGAAGAGGTCATGATGAGGTCACCCGTCAGAATCGTATTAGCGCTCGTTTTGTAAGTCATTTTTTAAATAAGTATCAAAACAAGAGGTTTAACTTGTTCCTTATTCTACTGTAAGCTTCCATTATTTCCATGGCGGATTTCGCACCGCACACTGTGAAAGCTTTTAACCCCAAAAAATAATCTTTGTTTCTAGATTATCATTCGCCCAGAATCGAAACGCTCAAGAAGAGCAGGTACCCGACAACCCCGAAGCTGAGCGTCCGTACACCCCTCCTCCCGTAATATTTGAAAAAACGCTTCGTACTGAAGCAGACCCTCAAGTAGGTCAGCCGAGCGTGCAAATACCAGCAGCTCCACAAAGAGAGAAGCCAAATGAAGTGCCCCTAGTTCAAGTTCCTTTGAAGACTGAAATTCCAGAGAATTTAGCCATTCCGGTTACTGGAAATGGAGATTCGCCATTGAAGCCAGTTCCTGCCGTTGAGTCAGAAGTTGTCAGTAAACCTGCCGAAGGTGGAACTCAAGATGATGGTCAATCGGCCGGAGATGCATCGAATGGCGAACAACCCGTCACTGGCACCGATGAATCTGGGAGTCCCTATCTCCCAGCATTTCTAGTCCCACCGACTGAATCCGCTCCTGGTGCCGAAGATTCTGACCGCGTGGCTGACGCTCATGCTCAGGGTCAACCGGAGCCTGGCACTGGAGATGAAAGCCATGATCAAACGGGCAAAGAAACCCAAGGCTCTTCTGAGGAAGACGAAGGTCTGCCTCTGTCGGAAGAAGAGTCAAAGCCAGCAGAAGATTCTGGTACAGAAAGTGATAATTCGTCTACAGAGTCTATCAACAAATCTGAAGATTCAATTCCATCGTTCAGTGAATGGACACAGTTGCAGTTGTCGCAAAGGAAGGAGTCAATCATCAATAACATCAAAAACAAGACTTCGTTGCAAGAAGGAAAGAATTTTGCTTCGCCAGATTGCGGAGCCAAAGTCATCAACTCGAATCCTGAGGCGCAGAATCCGAGTGGTGTTATAAGTTCGAGCCATGATGAATATATGCTGAATCGGTAAATGCCTATGTAAAGCTTGAGTGAACCTAACTTGAATTAAGTATTGAGTTCGTAAACTTAAAGTACTAATTTGTCTTGCAGATGCACGGTCAACACCTGGTTCATCCTTGAACTCTGCGAACCACTCAAGATCGAGCAAGTCTCGATTGGAAATTTGGAGCTGTTCTCATCAAATCCTAATGAATTTGAGCTCGGAATTAGCGATAGGTATCCAACGAGAGATTGGACCATTCTCGGTCCATACTTCGCTCCAGATGCTCGAAGTATGCATTCTTTCCCGTTACCAACGAATACCACATTCGGAAAATTCCTACGGATTTTGGTAAAGTCCCATCACGGAAATGAGCATTATTGTCCACTGTCAGTGCTCAAAGTTCATGGAAAGAGCGAGTGAGTTTTACAGCTGTATATTTACATGATCTACTTCCTTGCAAGAGCGCTCGTAGTAGTAAAATTAAAATTAGCATTCCTAATTCCCATACGTAGTAGTACACTTTAAAACTGTCTAACTATATTATTCTACAATGAATCTCTAGATACGAAGTCCTTGAATCCGAAACTACGCATGCCGAAGACGAAGAATCTAACAGCAACAGTATTTTTGAAGAGGAAGTAAATGATGACAAGCCTGTGAGAAAGTCTGTTCTTGGGACTGCGACTGATGCTGTGATGGACATCGTCAAGAAAGCTGCCAATGCACTTGTCAACAACGGTAATGGTAATGCATTGCACATAACACATCAGATACCACGTTAAATGTAGTGCAATGCAACTGACACGTTAATTTTCGTGCAACACTAACGCAAAATCGCCTATTTTCTTCCTTAGACATCCTGAAATCAGATCAAGACACGTCTAAGGAGTCACCCCCTGCAGTACCTGCAAACAACAATTCCAGCTGTATTAGCTTGAAACAATGTATTCGAGATTCGGAGTATAAAGACATAATTATTTCTAACTTGTCGTGCAACTCTTCGATGCTCAATTGGCTCAGTTCGGTTGCTCCGTGGTGCGGCTGGGAATATTGTCACAGTTTACTCAACAAAAGTTCTATTGGAAGTCCATGGATGCCGGAAGGGCTCTTTGTTGCATTATACGGGCCAAGCATTATCGAAACTTTATGCAACTACAACAAACCTATCCAATCTTGTGACGTGAAGGAGAACAAGAGCTTGGTTCAGCTCACGAGCGGACGTAAGCAATCATGATTTACTTTCAAATTTGACGTCTTGTCCTCAGTTTATGTTTATCTTTTTTGTGTTCGGCCGTTTTTAAATCATATTTCATTTCGTATAATTCATGATTCGCAGCTACTCTAAACCTACAATTATGAATCATTCTTTTTTTGTCCCAGAACCGAATGACACATCAACAGCAGGATCCCCGAATCAAAATGGTCCACCCGGAGTTGTACCAGTCCCACCGCCAACTCCTGTCAACCCAGTTGACCTTAGTGCAGATCCCCCAGTGTCTTCAGCCACGCCCGCAGTTCTCTCGCCGTTGATCCCACCCCAGCAACCTCAACCACCACAACCTTCAGAACCCGTAAATATGCCAATAGAAGAACCAGCACAGAAGGAGTCTGTGTTCGTCCGCCTCAGCAACCGAATCAAGAATCTCGAGCGGAATCAATCTCTAAGCTCAGGCTATTTGGAAGAACTCAGTCGTCGATTCAAGAAGCAGAATGAAGACTTGAACACGGCTCATGAGTCTTTCAGACGGACACTCAATGAATCCATGACAAAATGCAAGCGAGTTGAAGACAACTTGCGGTATGAGGTGCGGAAACTCAATAGAAATATTGATAACTTGAGGGAGCTAATCTGGCGAGTTGAAATGCAGCGTGGTGGGCTGGTACTCTTTTCCTTGCTGCAGTTTTTCTTCACAGTATTCTGCTGGTGGACTAGGGATAGGAAAAATGGGGGTCAAAGTCAAGCTATCACTGTCGTTACTACACAGGGTCAGAGTCAAGGTCAAAGTCAAAGCTCAGAAGTACTCTTGAGCCAAAGAAAGCGAAATAATTCCGAGACGCTGAAATCTGTGAAGAAAAAGAAGAAGCGGAAGGAAGCTGTGGCACTTGCACAAGCGCTGGCAAAAGCCAAAGCCGAAAATCAAGATCCGACTCCATTTCAGGCTGCCGCTAACCACATCCCTAAGCCACAGTCACCCACTACCCCTTTCACATCTTCACAACCTTTCGAGTTTAAGTCCCCAAACATCGTAAATCGCCCTACATCGAGTCCAACTCAATCTGGAAATTCAAATTCAACGATTCCCCAATTTCAAGCAAATTCTGGTGTTCTAAAACCTGGAATTTCACTTTCAAGTGTGTCGGATCTCTCAGTGTCAGAAGACTCTACTACAGCAGCCTCAACAACAAGCACATCGAGTCATAAGAAAAAATCAAAATTCAAATCATTCTTCTTGGGATCCAAGTAAGAAAGGCGAGATGAATTCTTCACATGACTGCTAGCTAGGACCTGAATTGAATTAATTGTGCTTACTTGCCACTTGCTGCTTTTAGACTATTTAGATAAGTATACTTGTTATCATTTATTTTTTGATCATTTTCGAGTTTATTGTATTCTCACATGTACCTAAACATGACGTGCTTATATAATAAAATGTCGAACTATTGTTACCATTCACCAAAATACCGTTATGGTAATATTTGAATAGATTAAGTAACTTTTGCATTTATTGGGATCAAGTCTCATGCGTCTAGAATTCTAAACAATAAATAAATATATCAGTTTGCAGTCTAAGAGAAATCACATAATAAATATACCACATGCAGCTAACTTGAGCGAATACTGAACAGGTACGTTACGTGAGGTTAGAAGTGACCAGGTGCTGGATTATTCAATTCGGTGGTTTTAGAATACAATTAGGACTTAAGTTGCAACTTAATTAATTAGTTTTCTTCATGTTTTGACTCGAGATTTCATTAGCTTCAACCCATTTCTTGAATTCTTCAGTCATTTCCGGCTTCTTCGCATCCGGAAACAATTCTGCAGCCAATTCCTCCACATTGATATTCGGGACGGCCAATCGGACCATACCCAACGTGCGCACGATACCATCTGACAGCGTGATGATGCGTTGGTCCAAGTAAATGTATTTTTCGTCCCACCAAACCGGCGTGGTCACGACCTGCAAAAGAAAATGATGCAATTTAAATTTTCAATGTGATCTTTGATCACTGGTCTACGGGTATTTAGAATTTAAATAAGCAGCAATTACCTTATAGGCAGCGAATATGTAGATCGGCAGTCGATAGCGGATACTGATTGCACTCGCGGGGAAGCTACCACCGCGTCGAACGACTTCGGTCATTAATCGGGTCCGGCCCGCAAGGTCAATTCGTCCGAAATCGAATTCCCGAAGATATCGAGAGTTGCTCATATGCGTTATCATGAAGTCAGCATCCGAAGGAAGGCAAATACCTGTAAATTTTTTAAAAAAATAAAGGCATTTGAAAATCATTTTATCTGATTTGAGTGGCATTTTGTAGAGTTTAAACACAAAGCTCCCTATTTTACGAAGTAGGTAAGCAAGCATTTTACATCTACATATGTAGTACTTATATAAAAACTAGCCGGTTTTTAGGGCTCTAGAGCCCATTCATTAGCTAAAATACGAATATAAAGTGTATTAGCAAAATTCACGAAATCCATGCTGTGGTATAAGGTT
>VNWX01000120.1:0-31469 GCA_009869905.1 Ceratophysella communis
ATGAGGTAGAGCTCTTGAGAATCACAGTTAGAGCCTCGCACCTTCATTATTGCCAACCAACAAGAGCCTCAGTATTTTTTCAATGGCATAGTTGAGCGAGTAAAAGGAAGAAGGTTGGGTTAATCCGGAATGTTGGACTAGTCTCAGTCTTGAGCAATTGGGCTGAGCAAAAAGAAATCGAATGTCTCACGACCTCCATTCTCCCACAGCCGCATACCTTCACCTTTTTCATCCATTACGGCCCTTTTTGTCACACGAACCGGACTCTATACATTCCACACATTCCATTGCATGATCTTAAAATATCTCCACCTGTGCTTCCTTACTCCTTACACAATAGTCTACGAGAGAACCCATAAAACACAAGATTAAGAAATGGAAAACCCTTAAATTGAAATGCGTAATGCCTAATTGACTTTCGATTTAAAAGGCTAGAGCTCATGTATTTCTTGGAAGGAGCGAAGGGGCAAGTCCATTTCAAATAGCAACGCATGCAAGAACGTCATTATTGGCAATGGCAAGGTAATTTAGGTCAATGACAACGAAGGGTTACGGTTCTTGCTGATTCCCTGTTGTTGGTCATTCTCATTATCGTAAACACTCTTCACAGGTAATTCCAGTAATGACTGTCAGGAGTCCGTTCGGAGCTAATAGCTAGATGTAAGGTGGGATTAGAAAGAGTTGAAGCCACAAATAGGTAGGTATTTACAGGCTTTGTCTCAAAATAGGACGCTCCGCTAATAATAGGTACACTAAAGATAAGGTATGTATTTAGAACTTGCTCTAATTGCCATTTGGGTAGGTTTATCACACGTCTGTCATTGTCATGTCATGTCAATGTCAACTTACTTCAAGCATTTCTATTCCCAATATTTCAATCCAGCATCCTTCTCAGGTAGTAAAACAAAGCCTTAGTTAGTATAAATTAGCAAAACTGAAGTATTAAAATTAAAAGCACTTACATATGTACTTATTCATGAAATTGTTGCTTCTGCAGTTAAATAATGTGCTATTATGGGAAGCATGATTGAAACATGTTTCGTGTTTCGCATTTATATATGTGTAAGTCCAATTAAGCTGAGTGCGATTACCCGTACACCTGCGGAGAGTTTAGATAAATTGCACTTGTTTTGCCTTAGTCCAGGTACGGGCAATTTCAGACATATTTCTGAAGCCTTTTTATCAGACGAATAGGGAAAGTCGGGTGAAAGGAGGGAGAGAGCAGAACACGTGGAGGCTTTTCCGTTCTCATAGCAAAAGCCGGCATATACAACAGCCCAATTTCCCTTCGTTCTGACGGGAGAGCATGTAGAAGAAGCGAGGAAGATTCAGTCCAAGTTCATTGACACAGCCCAGAGAGAGAGACCGAAGTAGACCGAGCATTCCTACTGCCAAAAACTTCTCCAACGTGGCGTCGAGCCCAGTCCATCGATCCCTTCCCCCGCTCCCTATCCAGCAAGAATCTATGCATACACGTATTATGTCAGAGTCAGACCTCCGCCGTCCAGTCTACATAGAGATGCACATGTATGCTACTCGGTGGTTGCTTGAAGCATAAACAACCTATCCTATTTCCGCCCTGATCTGCTGGAAAGTCAACTAACAACCTAATGACAATAGGCCCTCTCTGCTATATGCAATTCTCTGTTTCGGAGATGAAAGATTTCGTTGTTATATGGAAAGGGGTGAGAAGAAGAAGCTCGACCACGCCGCGGCACACGTGCTTCGCTTTTATTACCCGGAGAGCATTTGTGGAGGGTTGCCTGGTTGCCATTTGTTGATACAGAGTAGAGATGTCTGACAGGTCTTGAGAGAAGCTTGGAAGATCTTCCGTACACAACGCATCAGCAGCTCGTTTTGCTACTTCTGCGTTTAGTTTAGTAGTGTTGATCTTGAATAGATGGAGAGGGAAGGGATCCACGATTCAGGTTTCAAGCGTATCTTCACTGGAATTGTCAGAAGGATCAGCGATCAGCATCATCCGGCCAACCACTATGCACCATGACAGTATTATAAGCATTTTCAATGCCAAAGCCTGGAGAAGAACGCAACAAAGCTTGTTATGCCGGAATAGATAACGCAGTTGAATGACAGTCTATTCAAATTAATTTCCAGCCTTCCTTTCACGATTAGGTGTTGGTGGCGTGGCAGGCTAGGGCAGTAGGCTCCAGAAAGGAGACAGGTTACGCAATTTAATTAAAACATGTCTCAAGCGCTTCGATGATTTTAAATTTGATGTAATCGTAAAAGTGCTTTAGTGTAGGTAGGCATAGGCATGGCGTTAAAGTACCTGTACACATAATGAGAGTCAACGTCCTGTCAAGTGCCTTGCTTGCTGACCAGCACAGGGCTGTAAATCCTATTGAAAATTGAAATACCGTGAGCGTAATGAAGAGGGGCATGTTTAGGAGTACTGTTGCCTTGGACTCTGGAAAGTCCGAGAACTTGAAAAGGCCTTTCAATTTCCATTGATCAGAGCAAAGTGCGAACTCTAAGCTACTATTCAGTGTTATCTCTGGTGCTCCTATTATAATCAAGTGATCCAGAATTGAGTACAATGTAATGTGGTAATTGCTACCTGTGCCAATTATTTGCCTCTGCTCTGCATTGTGTTAATTATAATATCAGAGCCTCGTGTATAGATAGTTAATGCATACACAGTTAACTTTGTGCTAGTTAAGTACGAAACTGGCAACCTGTTGTGGTAAGAGCTAGTCCTTGCCTTGAAACAAGCAGAGCCATGAACATGCCTAATGATAATTATTGGATCACACTACTATACTACTAGCTTGAAATAACTGCGCCACTCCCCATGCATCTGAAATGTCCTTATCCGTAGCCTCCACGAAGCTACAATTAGGAAACTGGAAAATCTATTTTGCATTGTGCAAGGTGTAGGCTGAAATTTGAATGCCATTTTAGCGCTTGAGCCGATACGTTTAGCTCTTTAATTGAATAACCAGATCAGCCACTGTCCGGCGTTGTTGGCAGTGCAATAAATGATTCTAATGTAGTCACGGATGTGACCCAGTTCAAATTACTGCCGGTTAGAAATCAGAATGTGTCGCTAATTCGATTGATTTCACAATTCAATTTTTTATTTATTGGTTTACTCTGTCGTGTTTCTGGTTCTGGTGGTTCCGCTTTCTGGCTTCACAACCAAGAAATAGACATTTATGAGCAAGAGTAACGAAATCAAATGCCAATTTCTTGCTGTTGTCTGACAGTTAATAGAAATCAGTTCCGTATTCCGATAGGAGTCTTAAGAAATCATGTATGATTATTGTTTATCGTATGACAATTGGAAATTAATATGGCTAAGGCTATGGAATCTACCGCGTGTCCGAACATCCATTCTACTAAAAAATGTATTGAAATAGGATTCACGTGTCGGGGAACGCTAAAGCTGAGCGTGTGCACCCACGCTATAACCAAAAACGCCTTTGTAATGCGGAGTTCCCGAATCTGAAGTTCTTGATTTTCGTCTTGCCATTGATTTAGTAAACTGCTGTCTTGGGTTCTCATCTTCTGGCATCCGTGGAAAGTCCATTTACGGCCCTGTGTTTGCCATTGGCTTAAGTTCCAGCCTGTGTAGGTACGTATGCTGGGCTAACATGAGGCCTAAGAACTTAACAAGCGCAGCTCGAACTCGAAGTTGTCTGATCCGAAAAGTAACGCGAGTTCCGTTCCGTTCCCGTCTCGCCTCGACCCAATCCGCGTCTTCTAGAGTTGACCTACTTTTCGACTACCGTACGACTATGGCAGAAACAAACTGGATTCTGTGCAGGATATCTGCAGTATTTTCACTCTGTATGTATATGCGGCGGTTTTGCTTTCTGCACTCGTGCTCTTAGACGCCCAAAGACTATTCACTCCTACTCGGGTTTCGAGTTATTTTAGGAATACGGAATTTTAGGCTTTTATGAAAATAATGCCGCATAGCGAATTCAGACCCAGATAAGGTTTTCTCCATGAGTTTATTTCCAAGGGCTGCATATTGCATGCATACAGGAATAACTAAATTCTATACCCAAGCAAGCAGCATGCACTTCGTTCCTTGCTTGATCGTAAGAACAAGGTGAGACAGTTTAGAAGGTAAATTTATTATTTGCCTTCCCCATTAAGAATAGATTAATATTTATTTCTATATGTATGTTCAACAAAATATCATAATATACGCAACAGAGCCGTATCTGACGTAAAGCATTCCCGTGCGCACATTTCTGGCCGTGTAGTGTATGTTTTGAGTGCAAATGCAAAAGCTGCAAGAACTAACCTTTGAGTTACGCAAACCTGAATTACGTAGTTTCCTCACTCACTTTACTCGTCAGAATAGTAGCCCATAGCCGGGATCTGCTAGTGCTGCTGTATTGTATTGACATTGACAGCTCTACATTAGCACAAATGGCTACGCTAACGCCAATTCAAAGTCATAATGACGGAAGGATGCGTCCTGGACGCTTATTAATGTTCTGTGGCGTTAGATCGACTTGCGGTATTATTTGCTCTGCGTAGGTATCTGTTTCTCAGCCAGACGCAAAGTCTTTCTAGCCAGAGCAGACACGAGCATTTATTTAGGTATGAACTGATGAATGGAGAATCGTTGTATCGTGTAATATTGTGTAATTACCATTGACAGAGAATAAGCTGCCTTGAGTTTTTTATGAAGGTTGTTTCCTACTTCTGTGAGCTAGAACGATAGCTACCGTCAACAAGTTTAATTTCCACATGCTGTGAGGTTCAAGAGTAGGCTACAGACACCGGAATTGCGTTAGCGCCAAGGTCATCCGCATGTTAGAGCAGACTAGAATGAATTTGGAACTAGGACTTACTACGACTAACAAGTAGGGACGGATTGTTGGGCTGGGATGTTTTCATTTATTGAAATGCGTATCTATCTATAAGTCGGAGCTTGCTTGGCATCAGCATAGGAAATGATTCCAATACAAGCTCATTAATAATTCATAAGCGCCTATAGAGGCTCTAGGTTTTACTGTTTCATCATTTTCGTTCATGTAAACGTGCCAACTAGCTCCAGCTAACTTAACGAAGAGATGTCTTCAAGGTACGTATTCCTTCCTCACTACAGAACAGGCCCGTTAAAACTAACACAGCGGCCAACAGACATTTTTAGAACCAAGGTCTCGGTAATCAATTGAGATGTTCAAAACTCGATAGACTGTTTGCTGTAAGGTCTAGTAAAAACGGTTTCAAGCCGGCCGACTTTTTTGCCTGGCCTGAGTTAAAGAGGTGGTGCAGAAGAACAGGAACTGCACAGCTATTTGTGCCAATGTATGTGCGTGACCTAGTTTCCAACAATGAGGTCTGGCGTCTGGCCCAACGCCGAGTCCTGCTTTGTAATCTCAGCTTAAATAAGTTCTCAAGAGATTTAAAGTATTTAAGGCACAGACAAGAGACATGTCGTAAGGAGAATACTACAGAGCAATGAAAAGTCGAGGCAGGTAGTAGCTAAAATTACGATAGTGAAAGTCGCTCGTAAAGCGTTTGAATTTATTATCGTAAATTGTTATCATACTCCTCAAGACAGTTCTTCCGTATCAGATAATCCTCTGGAAATCATCAATTTAGCCAATGAACCTTACCGGAACGAACCGTTTATTTTACAGACGCATTGACTTCCGTTTCGTTCTATCGAATGAATGGACTTATTCCAATCCTTTAAAGTTTCATATTTTTAAAGACCCTGGTAATTGATACTCACTTATAGGCAGAAATAGGTATACTGTAATGCAGGTAGAAACTTTTAATCAGGTGCCATACTTCCTACACCTATTCTCACATGTGTGTTACCCAATCTGCTTCGACGCTTGGTACATAGCTGAAGGTCAATAGCTTCAAGGATTTTGCCTGGCCAAGTAGTCCTCTTGCCCCACTCCCACTTCAGGAGACCAATATTTTGCGTATTAGATTGGAATCCTCTGTACTATGTACTGGATGTAAATATGGAGGCTTCCAGTAGTTGTACGAAGAGAGCTAGCGGGCTGTGCTTCTACCGCGGCACTATTGCACCACGAGGCTCATTAGGGGAATGTGAGTGGCCTTCAATTTCCTGTCCAGTCGCTTCATACTACGGCAGACAGGCGTGCTGCACCATAATATAATAATTATGCAACTACGCAATTTAGAAGACCAGTTTTAGACTCTAGTTAAGCTCTAGAGAGCAGTTGAAGAGGTGGCAGGGATGCTGATAGGCATTCCTATCTCTCTGGCATTGGAAGTGACCAGTAGTCCTCCACTAACCTGCATATGCACGGACCAGCACGTGAATGTTAAGGCAATCACATTCATTAATCATCTAATTCTGTCCTGCTTGACTTGACCAAGACTGATAAGATATTGCTGAAACGCAGAAAATACTGCCGGGCTACTACTTCTGAATTGACTCAAGATAAGTTATACACTCACTCGGTCAGCCCGCATGAACGTGTGATTCAGTCCAGAGCTTTTGCAAACTCAATGTACGTACACGCGACAAATCACGCATGATAAAAAAAAATCCAGAGCTTTAAAACTGTTTCACGCTTTTTCATCAAACTTCTAAAGACCGAGATACCTATTAAATTTCTATGCACGTTTAGCAATGTAGGTTATACGCATTGGCAAAATGCTGCCCCATACTTTTCAGGACACATATCCGTATAGGTATTTTCATTGATTCATGAACGAGACTTCGCAATCCACAACACAGATCGATATGTCCGATTTATTGGCTGACAATGAGAAGTGACCCTGTCCAACATTGAAGGCTGTCTTAGTAGAGAGTTTAGTAACGGGGCTTGTAAATTGGGCTTTGCGAATAATGTGGGTTTACCTCGTCTTGTGTAAAAGGCGTATACAGGATAAGTCCAAAGTACAAGTTCATAGCAAATTTTTGTAGTATTGTACTACAATGCATAGTGGTGGAGGGCATAATATTGATTGAATGAACGTACAAAGTGGCGATAGTCTTGCTCTGACGGTCTAACGCCTAACCCCCGCCAGCCAGCCCCACAACTTAAACCTGCTTCACGTCGTCGTGCTTCGTGCTGCTTCTCTCTCGCTCCCGCTCCTCTTTGGTTCAGGACGCTAGACGCTATACCATTTTCGGGAAAGTAGGTCAAACCTTGAATTTCATTTAGCCTGAGCCTGGGCACCATCATCAGACATTGGCAAGAGCCAGCAGTGCTTTAGCCCTGATCCAATGAACGAAATAGAGTCAGAGTCTATTTTTCGGCTCAGAGGAGTCTGGGAAACAGGCAAAGGCTGATGATGATGATGAGATGAGGCCAAATTTAGCCCATGACAAGACAATCAGCCCCCTGTCCTCTTCCTGCTGCATTCAAGCATTGGTTTATTATTGGGGCTTGCAATTCTACTTGGCACGTTCTTCTTCGATTATGTAACTCTCCATCTCCATGTGCTGCGTCGAAAGTCTTGTGGGCAGAATGAGGACATGACAATAATGTCCAATAGTATTTAGTAGGTGAAGCTCTTCTGCGGCTTGGCTTCACACTTTTCCCCATACATACCACCGCTGATAGGCTCAAAGTTGGCACATGGAGTCCTGTTTTTTGCCCATTATCTTCTTGTATGTATACCTCCCAACTAACTGCACTTGCTGTCCGTACGCGAGGTCGAAACAGGAGCTGGGGAAATACGGCCTGGTCGAAGTCGGAATTCGCAAATCCATCTCAGGACCGGCCTTCTCCCCTCATCCAACATTGGCAGTGATTCCTGCTTGATTCATGCCAGTTTTCTGTCATTTCTTTCATCGGTAGCTTTGAAAACATTTTGGCATTCTATGCAGAAAGTGGTTGCAAGTTGCAGGCGAAATCGGATTCTATTTCTCCACGGAGTTTGCGGAAAACCAGCGTTTGCTACGGGTCTTTTTAGAGGCAGAGAGTCTCGTGTGCATGGATTACGGGCCTGTGTGGCTGTGAAACAGGATTTTTGGAAGCACATTGGAGAAGTGGGATAGACTAGAGGCGTCGTCTCCGTGCTATTCCTCAGTTGAAAGTTAGCGTGCCTCAGGAACCGGTTGCTCATATGAACCAGGCCCAACTTCCGTTCTGCCCGTTGAACTAACGTGACTCATAGGCAAATTCCGAAATATTTCACCAATTGCATATAAGGATACAACGAACAGTCATTCATTATATATTTGGGCATTTTGTGGAGTGACAGTGCTGTATTGTAAACCTCATCGTCGTGTAAGTCAATGGAAATATTAATTTATTGGGATAATCTGTTGCAGTTAGCCGTTGATTACTGGGAACAATTCAAGGATAGCATAATATCAAGTCAAAATATCAGAGTTTTCAAACGGCTGACATGACAGTTTAATCAATTTTACTCCCAAGTTGACCGAAGCATATTGTCATGCCGCAAGTTCACTCGACGTGCTTTCGAACAGTTGTTTCAAGTATATCTTGCTTCTGTATTTGCAGTTTAATGCAGTTTTTGCGCTGTCATCAGCGTCAGATTATTCCTGACTGAATTTTGGGCATTTTTGTGAATGAATGAGACTGCTGCGCAGCGCATGCATAACGATGGCGGAGGGTGCGAAAGCACATTGACAGCATGGTATTTGTCAAATTTCATTGACAATTTAACTAATCAGTACATTTTTAATTATTTGCAGATAAAATCCTGTTGTACGGAAAAAGAATTTTGAGTTGTCACTGCCACCAATAGTTTGAAAGAGAAGCTATTGTTTCAACCTTTGGCGTTTAGAGTATTTTCACCGCAGACGCCATCATGTTCAGTTTTCATAAGCCCCGTGTCTACAGATCCGGGAACGGATGCTGCATTTGTCGAGCCAAGTCAAGCAGGTAACAAAATGCTAACTGTCACTTAAATATTTATATTTTTGAACATTTAATAACGTCCCTTAATTCAAAAATCATAACGCACGCTACCTTACACGTTCACAAAAATGCTATAGGTCTCGTTTTCTGCACAGCTTGTGTAGCATTTTAACTAAATATATGCGGGTAATAAATTATTTGCTTTAAATTCCAGTTCCAGATTTACTGACAGCAAACGCTACGAGCAAGATTTCCTGAACTGCTTCAGACTTGAAGAGGTCAGGTCGGGTGAAATTTGCAACGCCTGTGTCCTGCTTGTCAAAAGATGGAAGAAATTGCCTCGGGGCTCTGAGAGACATTGGCAACATGTAAGGCTGCTTATTTCAATCTTAATCTCGAACATAAACATTTGTAGCGACTCGAATTTACAACGAAGGTCGGTATAGTAATCAACATATTGTTCTGTTAGGTCGTGGATGCACGAGCTGGACACGGAAGTAAGCCACTCTCTAAGATCAACAAGAAAAAGCATTCTGATGCAAAGCTTAGTCGCGAAGGAAGTCCCGACTTCAGTCAGGAACAACGTAAGATAACACCTCATATTTTCCTTTGCATTTAAATGTTTGCCCGTACTAATTTAAAAATAACCTTCTTAGTTGACTGTTTATCCAATGGAAGTGGAAGCTACACATCCACGATGACTTCTTCACCGGGTGGTAATGATGACGATGATGATGGTGACTTCCCTCCCCGTTCTCATCGACACCGACGACCCGTCAAGCAGATCCGCAAAGGGCGGACAAAGGGAAAGCCGAGGAAATTTGCAATTGGCAGCTGCACCTTTGTAGATTCCAACTTTTGGACTCGGTAAGTCTAAACAGTTAGGTACATACAATTTGCCGGCTTCCGAATAGCAATCGATCGAAATCACTTACACTGGGCGACTAAGGGTCAATTGACATTGACAGGTGACCTGTCTGTCAAAGTGGCTCGTGGCTCAGATATTGCTCTTCACTGTTATGATAGCCGACGCTGATGTGCGATAGTATTTGTTAGACAATTATGAACTATGACCAGCACAGCTTAAGACTGATTATGAATCGTTTTCAGGGAGAAGACATGTTGCGGAATAATTTTCAAGGGAATCAGCGGAGAGGTCATTCTAGATCGCCGCTACATGAATCCATGTTTCTGTCGTATGAGTGCAACCAGCTCACCTTCGCTCTCACCGACCCAAGAAGATCAGTCCGTTCCGATTTCGTCTTTGAGAAATGGAATTAAGGTCACGGATGATGCCCATACTCCACCCCAAGATATTGACACCATGAGAATGCTGGCTAGCACTGCTACCAGTCTAGCTCTCTCCAGCAACCTTCACTCCGCTGGTTCCCTGTTAACTGGCTTCCCAGGTCATGATGGACACCTTGATTAACCCCCGTACACTCTTAGAAAGTAATCAAGTTTCAATGTCGGTATCTCAATTCTCAATTTCATAGGCTATCTAATTGTAAAGTAAGGAAGTGGAAGGATTTCTACTTTCTACTTCCTACCTACCTCGAGGCTAAGCAAGCGAAAGGAGCAATGTTCGCAAATCATAGACGTTTTGTAGATATTTTTTTAAACCTTATGACTAAGTATAATTTACTGTCTTTTAGTTTGACCCAATTATTTGAAAGTTGACGTTTTTGCGCAAGTTCTGCAATTTTAATATAAGATTCTCGCGATACGGTCGCTTATGTGTAACCTGTAAAATCTTAGTTATAATGAATAATTTGTTTGAATGCTTGCCAGCTCAACAAACCACGAATCAACCCAAACAAAACTGCCATAAATGCTTATTGCCTTAGACTCAGCGGAAATTCTTAGATAAAGTCTGCCTCACATAATCTGAATACATGTATTTTAAGTACAATGCAACATGAAACATAAAACCGGGACATACTCTTCTTGCAATAACGTTTTTTAAATGAAAAATCAGTGATTTCAATTATTTTAAATCGAATTCTTGAATTTTAAACTGTTTCCCTTGATTTTCAGTACTTCAGCTTCAGCTCAAAGTTAAAGTCAGTCAGTGTAGAGTCTTAAATTCAGGTCCTTTAGCACGTTTAATTTTTTCTTCCGTTATTTTCGAATTTACATTAAACAGAAAGCAATAATTTTTTGATCGAATAAGCAGCTATCTTGTATTTCTGCCTTTGCAAAGAGTCAGCAATAATTTTAATACTGGTCTCGGAATTACTCGGGTAAAAGCATTGCAGGCAGTCATGTGTGCTTAGTCTTTAGTTAAATATAAACCTTAACGTTCTTCAAATCGTATTAACGTAAGTTTTATTTTTCAAATTGACTAAGTGTCAGCTCTGTAATCTATAAATATACTTCCCTCTTCGGTTTGATACTGGCAAACAGTTATTTTATCTATCTTGGCTTGATGATTATGTTAAATAGATGTTTTATGCGCGGATGTCCCTGTAGTTCTAAGCTCCCAAACTTTTCGCGATCTGGTATCGCCTAAACCCAATTTAACGAATTGTTTCGTAAATAACGGACATTTGTAATGTAATCAACGCTCGGAGTGGTTGCTATCAGATTCGTTTAAGAATATATTTAGCGGAAAGCGTCTAAATATTTCAAAACGTTATAACAGAAAACTGGACCTTTTGGAATTTAAAAACTCTGATTTATACTCAAAACCTTTAATCATGTTCAATAGCTTTGACTTTATTAGAAAATCAAGAGTTCCTTTTGCTCCACTATATAGCTTATAAACGTAGAAATATCGTATGCCGGGTATGAGCTATGAGCATTGCTTTAAAGCTATTATTTCTGCGTTTATTATATTTGTAGCTCGGATCAGTTTTAATCCAGTAGTCCGTGGAACGGAGAATATTATAGGCTACCTGCTAGAAACGAAAAGCGTTACACTACGAGTGCTCACAGGCTTTACTATTGTTCAACTTGTTATACATACTAAAGCTAAGCTATTTGTAATTCTTAAAGCTTCTGGGTGGATCGTGAAATTGTAAAAACAGCTTCCTTATACATATTTCCTTGATTTGATTCAATTACAATATTACTCATTTTAAATAATTTTTAGCTATCTCAGAGCTCTGTTTTAATGCTACTGGGCGGCGCAGGGGTACTTGACTCGTTCTTTAGCACTTTTGAGTTTTATTTTTCTGTTGTTAAAATTTAGAAGTGGTATTTAGCTCCTAGATACCTTCCTATTTTTTCTAGAATACCCATCTGTATTTATTATGTATGGCAGTGTGTGAGTTTAATGTTATACTTCGGTAGTATAGAAGAATGCTGTCGACAGTAATTACGAACCTTAGAGTTATATAATTTTGCTGTTGTTTTATTATTGGTGTAAATATATAAACATTTGAATTCTTTAGATTGGCTAGCTCTTGTTTGTAAATTAAGCGTAGGTATTCAAAGTTTTTTTTTGAGATACCAGGCATTTGAAAGTTGATTCATCATACGATCATGGGAAAATTGAAAATCCACATTCAACGTCACACGGAACGGACTCTAAAACCGATCATTGTTGGCCTGCTAAATTAAAGTAGAATAAATTTGAACCTTTTTCTGATTGTAATTTTTGGATTTTAATAATGTGGTCTTTATTCCTGTCACCCAGCGACTGACGCTTATGAAGTACTGCTAATTTTATGTTTCACCGTTAAAACTAGGTTCAGTACAGCACATCTACGGCTTGAAATTCTATTGAAATGCACATACTTAACGGAAACAATGTGAAAAAGCAAACAGTGTGCACTCTCAGCGAAGTTAAATATTTACAAGAGCTAATTGTCTCTCACACCTAGGAATTTACGTCATTGGAACTTTTTAAGCCCTTAACCTAGGCCTATTTTGACTTATAAAGAGGCTTTTATCCTATTGTCATTTTCGTCAATGCTGGAGCTGGGTTTGGTTGGGATAAAACACCCTCTTTGCTATTTAAATATTAACCATTTACCGAATGAAAACGAACGACGCGACGGGTTTTCTGGCTTTGGCATTATTGATCGGTTCAGGGAGAGCGTCGAGCTAAATGCTGAGCCGTGTGATTGCGAGCAGTGGGAAAAGTAGGATTTGGAGAATCAGGTGGAGTGAATGATGATTGTTGTCATTTCGGGTCGTGGTCGGTCATCGGTTGCTTTCACGAGGGACGACTGAGAATACAAGTGTCAAGTACCAGTCATCAGCCAAAGACGGCAACCCGGTCCGCGGTGGTTTTCTAGTCAGTCGTTGAGCTCTTAATCATCAAATTGGACCAGGTAAACGCTCCTTCACTTCACCCTCGTTAAACTCGTAAATTGAATCTACCTAAAACTCACCAACCTACCCTTATAGACGCGTGTCTGTCTGTGAAGACGTATGAGAGAATTCTATCAGAACATGGCGCGACTTGAATGGTTAGCAAGACCCTCACTGACCCGCCCAGGCACCAGGCTGCGGGCTCGGTCAGGTCCTGGCACGTGGTCGTGGTGCCTAGTGCATGGGTTGGGAAACCAAGAACCTGTTGGGTGTTGATTGGTAGGCTCCACTTTTAGACAGACCGTGTCGTATAATTCATGACTTAACTACTGGAGTCAGTCAGTGGCTCCCTGTCTACTGCACCTGGGATTAAAGTAAATATTATTAAAACAATCTATCGAAACGGACAACCTCGTTTGATTCGCTTGGTCATCCCTTGCTACATTTTATGACTAGGTTACGAACCTTGTTAAACCTAGCCTAGGCCTAACTTGGGCTTCAATTTTGTTGGGACATTTTTGGTGATATTTTACCTTTTTTACGACATTTTTAATGTATTTTTTGTTTTGGAACTCTCTTCGTTCTCAAGAGACGTACGCAGGTCATTTTGATTTTGAGGCTACATTTCGGAGTACGAATAATGCATGTAAAGATTTGATTGTAGGCCGTATAAATTCATAAAATGAGTGATTGGTAAGAACGAACGACTCACTCACCGTTGACCGTCAAGTTGGGTTAGCTCAGGAGAGGAGTTGTCACTTAAGAAAGAAATCGAGGGGTTGATTGAGTTTAACTTTTAACAGTTGACATAAGTATCCGTAGTTAGTAGACCGTAATTAGTACTTATTTACATAGTGTTAGTACGCTTTATTTTTCATATATCAAAGCTTATTCTTGTCTTTGTCCTGTTCTAAATCGCCTAGTGGTCTATGGTAATTTATTGTTCCCACGTGAGACGTCACCCAAGCACTTCACAGTGTTTACATCTGCTGCTTAGTTAAGGTAATGCAGGTGTAATAAGGCAGGCCTTGTTCATAACCTCAATTGACCCTGTTCAATGCATTATACCCTGGATTAGGATATTTAAATTATTAATAGTGTTTTGGGGAAACGTGACTAAACGGTGGATTTAACTATGTGCGTTATTTAATACTTCCAGTGCAAAGCCTTATTTGAGCCCACACAATGGAGGATAATTCCAAGAATCAACAGCTGGGTAAAACCGATTGTGATTTGAATTCAAATGCAACAATGAAGGAAGCTTTTCGTAATGCCCCGTTGAGTGAGGAAGGATCGACCGATGATAAAGCTTCAGATTCTGATTGTAGTGCAAATGAGGAGTTCGAGAAAACGCCGTTTGCTCCCAGCTCTAGTCAAAGTATGCTTCTACGAGATCCATAGATTGTTTTATACCTGAATAAGGAATTTTACTCATGTTAAGATCTATATTATTCATTAATTCAGCCGGTGCAGCTAAAGTTAACGTCGAAGATCTGATCAAACAAGCCGGTACCTTGAATGTAACTGAAAATGAGAATCCTGCTCTGGTGAGTCCCGGTGAAGACGACGAAAACTGGCCAGGCCCAGGTCACGTCAATGGCCTGTGCTTTGGTGAACAGAAACTCGATATCCCTACGGATATTATGGAAATTATCTTGTCCTACGCAGATCTTCGCCTCCTTCCGGCGCTCCGTGAAGTAAGTGTCAACACTTGTTTCCACCACTAATTTCATTCTAGTACAAGCGCAACACTAGGTCATTCATTGTTGTGGTACAGGTCTGCGTAGCTTGGAATGAGTTGATCGATGCTCCATACTTTTGGCATCGAGTCATGGAGAAAGGACCTATGCTTAAAGACTGGGGTCCAATCTTTGACCATATTGCAGATCACAAGGACGGCTGGATGGTTTTCTACTCAATGATTCGGCAACACTTCTTGAATTCTAATTTGGTCAAGAATCCGTCAGGCGAACGTGGGCTAATGCTTTGTTTTTCTCTGTATCTAACACGTACTCCATTTAAAGTGTTTAATTGAATGCATTTATCACGAACTGTAGATGGTTTTGAAAATTGGACTCATATGTCCGGCGAAGTTGGAGGATGGACCATTGACGCACGAGATGGATTGGAAATCCTTGGAATCGCTCCGTTCAACGAGGAGGCATTTGGACCAACGGGTTTCTGTTTTGGAACGAACAATTATTCTTGCTCTAAGGAGCAGGACGTGGACCTTTGGGAACACGGGCTGACCCCTGCTATCATGAGAGCGATCGTGCCATTTGCTATTACTTGGACTGAGTAGTAAGTTTCACTTGTGATAATGCGTTATAATGTATTTTTACATCTACCTATATTATAAAGTTCCAAATGAGTCTCACTCTTTTCTAGCTTTGACCTCAATTATAACGCCTCGTGTTCTAGAAAAAGCCTAAAACTAAAATGTAAGCGTAGGTAAATGTACTGTACTATGTATTGTTCTGAAAAACCAAGTTTCGATACTTTCGCTGTATTTGAAACAATTAAAAGTAAATAAATTAGTCAAAATGCCTTTGCAATTGTCAACATAGATTGAGACTGCCACACGCCAGCGAGTGTTTACCTGTAGAATATTTGCATTACAGATTCATGCAGTCACTTGGCTAGATATACCGCGTGGCTAGTATCCGCTTACCTAAAGTGCGGGCTCGTTTCTAGTTCAATAATTTTATTAACTTGTCTCTAGTATACTCACTAAGATTATCTAATAATTGCAGTGTCGCCGCCCCGGTTGACCATGATGGTGTCTATGAAGCAGAGTGCTCCCTGTTGGATTCTTCTTTGGGACCTATTTCACCGTATTCTCCGTACCAATACCGAGCAAGACAGGTCATTCCCGGTGGAACTTCATGGCGTCCATTCCAGAAGCGATTTATTGTAAATCGTAAAAATGAGCATGAAGTTTGTGAAGAGCTCCGCTACGTGCATATCTTCCATGGTGGTTTGGAGGTTGGCTCGACAGAGGGCCATTGGGGTCCACGAATGGCCGGGTGCTCAGTCGTGGTTTCCCTACTCAAGTCTTCAGAAGACTACTGAAATACACTTCATAATCATCAAGAATCCAAGGATCTCAGTTAACGGGTTAACTGTCAATTAAATAATAAAGCAACAAATCCCAACGGATTGAACCAGTCTTACAATCTAATACCAAAGAAATGTTACCTACTATTAAATGAATTACTTATTTAAACATTACTCATACTAATTAAATATTGCGTAAATGAACTATCTTGTTAAGACTGACAATCAAATGTAAGACATGCTATGTACCAAATACAAGTAAAAGTTAATACAGAACCCACGTTTTGTAAACTCCATCAACTACAGCGGTTCTAAATTATTTCGAATATTTATAAAATATTATATTTGTAAGCCTATGAGATCCATGAACGCTTTTCAAAGTGGCTGGGCGAACGACGAAGTGGCAGCAGCAGTATTAAATAACTTAAATTGAGTTTGAGTAATTCGTGGGAACAAAAGTTTTCGTAAATACTTCCCAAATGCCCCATACCCTACAGTTTGGACAGACTTTTTTTTTTCTTTTTAAAGCCAAAGTATAAGAAAACGGGAAGAAAAGTGAAACTTTCTTTCCTGTCGTCGTCCGTCCGTAGCTCCTTGTTTCTGGTAATATGCTCAAAGTTTGGTGTTACTAAAGAAAAAGTTATATGTTCTGTAGAGGTTCTTAGTCGGAAGAAAAAGTTTGTATTTCCCTTCATCTCGTCATTTATCCCTCAGAGAAAGTTGTGCTATTCCTGCGAAGGAATTAGACCACTTTGAACTTTCTTCCCCCAAATGTTAGCTCAAGGTTTTCCTTTTGTTTAATACTCAAAGAGAGGAGCAGAAGAGTTTCGGGGTTTTCAAGGAAAAACTTGTGCAATTTAAGTTGTTGTATAAACTGTTAACACACTCGACCAAACTCCTCGGCCCCTACTTTTCCACGCTTCCCCTTGTCTGACTCACCTATGAACAACGACCATGATAAAATATTAAGGCTGTACTGAAATTTTAATCTCCCGCCAACTCGGGTAGCGTTATAATCTCGTCATTCGCGTGAAAATTACTTCACGTTGGCACAAATAATAATTAAATACTTGAGCATATGCATGCCCGGTTTATTCGTTGAATCCGCTTCATAATCAATGCGCGTTTGTAGTTTTGTGCCCGGGGTTTACCAAGTATGTAAATTTCAGAAATGCAATGCATCAACCTTTGATTTTTTATGAATTTCTTATTCTCGTACAATATGAGTTTTGTCATCAATAACTCTGTTCACTTCTGCACAAAGCGCGCCGGATAGAACACGTCAGATAAATTTATAATGTCAAGTAAACAGGAGCAGGTTTTATGATTTTCTATGTAATACAGCCTTAATTCCAAAGAAAGTCTTGGAGACGTGTCTGCGTGTCTGGACTTTTCTTATCGAACAAATTTCTCGGACAACTTTGATCCCACGCCTCAAACTTTCGCGTCTCTCCTCAGGCGAATGCTACTCTGCAGAGTCAACCCGGACCCGGAGACCGGTCAAGCATCTAAACACAATTTGGAGCAACTAAGGTCTCTTCTCTCTCGTGAAAAACTATTCGGTTTCTTGAAACTAGAAACTACTGACTGGGAAATAAACCTGATGATATGACTAGTAGGAGCGTTGTTTTTAGTTCTAACATTCATAGGGCTTAGCGCGTAAGCTGAGTTTATACTTTTTGAGAAAAACAAGCTCAATTTCCGCATTTGAGAAGTGAGAGACTTCATTGGGAGTTATGAAAATGAAAGCAGGCTTTCCTAATCCTTTTCTCCTGTTCCTGCCATGTAGAAGCTTATTACACGGAGTACGGAGTAGACAGAACAGAGCAGGAAACTTTATTTTCACTTGGAGAAAGTTTTGCTTGGAATTGTCTCTGGAAATGAGGTAACACAACTTTCCTATACAACAACTTTATCTCGAGGCTGAACAACTCATTACAAGTGAAACTCTTGTGCACTACCTTGTCATTTCATGCAAACAATAAACAACATAAACTTTCAACAAAGGAAAATCCTAAATACTAGAATATACCTCAGAGTATATATGCATGTACATAATTTTAGAATCGTATGTATTTTCTATTTTTACCAGCCTAAGAAGCATATTAAAAAGAGTACTTTGCTGGACAATTTAATTGAAGTCTGTATTGCAATTCAGCAGGGAGGCAACGAAATTTGCGTGCAAACAACGACTAAATGAAGCCTATTACAAAGGCTACTGTTGGAATTAAATTAAGTGGCATAAATTAACGATAATCAATTATTTGTCAAATTAAAGGCAAATAGCCTAGCATTTACGCCCGTTATCTGCACACCTTTAAAAGACACGCCTGTATAGTTAATATTATGCAAGAGAAATTAATCTCTTCAGAGAGGCGCATGACATTAGCAATGAGCATGAACCTTATTTGCCATGCAAGAAGGAAATGAGCTTTTCACCTTACACAAAGAGGTCACTGAAATTGCACTCAAGACAAAAGCGGCTATAGGTCTCTTGTTCATTTGTTGTCATAGGCATAGGCTTTAACTCCTTTCGTATCCATTAGCATGATTGACAAGCAGAAGCACACGTGTAGCATCCCAGATGCTTTCTACGGCTTCGTGCTAAGCCACGCAGCAGGTTAACGTTTGCAAAAAATACTGCTGCACGAAAGGAGTTGTCTTTTTAGCTGATGCATGCAATTTTGGAAGGCGTTTGTGTGCGATCCCGCGATCGCATAATTTTATATTACCTTTGTCGACATACAGTGATTTTCAGATTAGATTAGCTTATGAGAAACGTTGGGCGATCTTCGGATCAGACGCGTCTACCGTAATCTTCATGTTTTTCACTTATCCCCAAGACAAAGGAGTCAACGAAGACACACAAGACGCCAAGTTCATTTATCCCATGTTCAAGCCTCAAGTCAAGACTTGATGTGGATGAAGAGGCATGCAAAAAATTCCGGTTACGTTAGCTTTGGATTATGAGAGTTTCTGTCCTCCCTTTCGCAGATTGCATTTTTACCTTTGTGTGCGGCCTGCCTGGGAAGAGACAAGAGACTCAATACTTTTTCGCAAATCACGTCAGGGTTCTTGTGTTCTTTTCCTCTGTATGTAACACGCTATGCTGCACTTTAAAGCAAGCACAGCCCAGGGGTAACCAAGCTCATAGTCAAGGTAAAAAAATGAATCACAGGCACAGGTAACAGGAAATGACTAACGCGAAATTCAACATTACTTGTCATAAAGGGTTTCAGGTTTCATGAACTGAAGCTGAATTCCTACAAGCATCCTTTCATGATAGCAGTATAACGCTTTATATTGTTCGGCGTACTTGTTATTTGCACCCAAACAGTCAATAACAGTATCTTCTCGGAAATTGCATGCGTAGGAAACGAAGGGAAAAGTATTGTTCCGTTTAAAACTTGTAGCATCTAAGAACTTAGGTATTTATGTTATAAAAATTTCTGATAGGGTCAGGTGTCTTTATTTTGGATACACGATACGATATTCGACTTACTTGTGACTGCTCATAGCAAAGTGTATTAAATTCCTATGTGAAATTTGAAGCTTGAATGCCTGTCGGTGACTCATTTCCACGAAAAGTTGAGGTCACNGCCTGTCGGTGACTCATTTCCACGAAAAGTTGAGGTCACATAAATTGTCGTTAAATGCGTACTATTGCAATTTTTCGCTCCTCGTCAACGACAACATGTGATTATAGATTTGACTAGACGCCTCTAGCATGGGAATTAAAATTCTAGCGTGAGAATGGGAATTGGAAATTAATTAATCGCTGTACTTTCCGTTTGTGTAGATGAACTTCAGATTTATATTGTAAGGTTATACGTTTTTACTTTTTAACTACAGTTCTGATTGTATAAGATATAGGGGCGAAAGATTCCTGTTATAAAGCAACATAAATATTTTTACCATGCACTTTGTTTCTGTGTCGGCGTATTCAACGGAACAGTACCAGTACAATTACTCAAACCCATCCTGTATGCATTCTTCTTGCATGCATATCGTTGGCACTCTCAGTTTGTGTATAGCTGCTATAGTGCGAAATTGTGCAATTGTACTATCTAGGATTATGCGGTAGGTAGGGAGAAAGATAAACAGTTTTATTCTGCAAATAATTTATTGGTCTGCATGTTGGATCAAAGTTTTGATGCCAACGTACTCCCCCATATCACCATCATTCACTATTCATAATATAAACGAAGAATGTATGGAGCGATTTGTATACCTACAGAAAAAAATTTGCTACCGCCATCGGAATTAATCGTTCATTGACATTGAGCTTATTAGCATTTTCAGCTAAGAAGATAACAAAGAACACTTGTAGCATGCACTCAGTCACTAAAAAAGAGGAGCATACCATAAATACAGGCATTCGTTTTGATATGTGTGATGGATTAATAATGAGCCCCTGTCAAACAAATGAAATTTGTATGATGCAAAAAAAATGAAAATTTGTGAGCAATTATGGCTTAGGAATCTTGATGTGATGCTTTAAACATCCTGAAAAAACGGCAAAAAAAGTTGAGCAAGTTTTTGACGATGATGTTTTAAAACAGAAAGCATTCAGTTGAGCTGAAAGCAATGCAACTCAAGACTTGATATATCATTATGCCAATTTTCCTGTACGGTATTAAAATCTTCAGCATCTTATGGCCTTTACCGCCTAATCTTCCCCACCTGTTGTATTAGTACACGCTGCACTGACGATAATTGCAATTTGCAATATTGTTTGTTGCGTGAATGTGCCGTAGATGGATATCATAATTACGTGAAGGTGAACTGAAACCATTTGAGGCTTGACTAATAAGAGAAACGTTGTGTTGTAGGAGTAGCTTGCTAGCTTGGCAAAGCAAAATGCCGTTTGATATGGAGCTACGGAGATCAGTGAAAAAACTTGCGGTCTTAAATCCGGGGCTTAAAGTATTAGCCGTTGCTTGTACTTAGTACTTAAAATTGCATTTTTTATTGGGTTTGAATTCTTATACATTCCGGTCCGGTTGTTTAGAAAAGTAAATGTCGCCCGATATTTAATAGCTTATGTCCAATAACGTATAACAAATTTACCCTAAAAATATTTCCGAAAAGGCGCCATTTTTATCGAGCTTAAAGCATCCTAAAAGTAGGTAATACTTAATTAGGATTAAATACACTATGAGCTCAACGAATAGACCGCCTATAGTGTCATTTTATGATCATCTCAACCCTTGTAATTTAAATGGTCGCTTTATTCGAATATTTAGAAAATGGATTGCCAAGTTAAGGTGTATTTCCTGTATTCTTTTCAATTTATCGTCCTGTACTAGGTATACCCTGATTCTGACATAATGCTAAAGTGTCAACGAAAACTCGCTACTCCTTTGTCGTACAAAAGAATTGGCGAAATGCCAAATGCCTGAATTGGAATTCCAACCTACCGTGTCAAATTCAAAGGAAGTGTAAAAATAACAACGCTATGCAATTCATTTGAATGCCTCCTGTAAGTAAATAACCTGTAGCCCACTTTTTAGCCTAAACAAGGAGCACGACAAAGCATAAAACGAAGCTGTTCGTCAACAAGCACAACATGCTCTTCTTCTATGTATGCATGACTTGAGCCGTAAAAGTCATTTTCCGTCCAATTCCATTTAAAGTAAAAGAAAGCGTCTAACGGAACTCTATTGACCCTCATTCGGAAATGACGTGTGTTTTCTCCTTCTTACAAAAATTCGCCTTCTTTTCAGAATCAAGTTCTCAAAACTTAAGGCAGGCTTCTGTGTACGAGATGTACTGTAATGTTGGTTACATCTGGTTCATTTTATAGTTTTCCTTTTGTCATGCAAGAGGGGAAAAAATAACGCTTTTCTTTGGTTTCTGGTTTGAGCCTTTGTTTGCATAAGGAGCAAAAAAAAGTATATTTGACAACTGCTTTGAAACGTTGCGAATCATAAAAAATCATGTATCAGCATTTCAGCACGATAGCGGAAGAGTACCAGCCTAAAAAGCTGTCATCGTTGAGCTTTGAGATGGATGCTTGGGTAAAAAACCATTCGTTATTGCTTGTCTCAGCAAAAATCAATTTCACTTGCCACTTGCCAAGCACTAAAAAAGAAATAAAAAGATGACAAAAATATGTTCGGAGAAACCCAGGCCAAACAAGGCTTCTCTCTGGAATGGAATATTATTATCGTGGTCTCATTCTTTTCTGTCTTAAAGTAGCCGCATGTCGCAATTTTCATATGCTTTTGTATGGAATAAGCTTCAAGAACACTTACATTTTTATTTCAGTGGTGTTTTCCGCAATACTATATTTACATTAGCAAGAAATCAATAGGACGAAGATGAGGAACTAAAGCCCAGACAAAGGGCGCAAATATAATTCACAATCAGTATATTCTATTTATATTCGACATATTCCCGAAGCTTAGCGCTATAGGCATAGCCTTTAGCCTATTACATTCCAAGTTTGATAGATTAATTATATTTCAATATCGCTTTTTAGCATAGTTTCATAATCCTATTGAATAATGCTTAGGTATCAAATTCTCATAACATACATATGGTAACAATGTTGGCACGGAACAATACGCGTACGCCAATACAAGATATACACAAAAATCTCATGTCCAGTTTTTTTAACTTTGCACGATCACGAGTAGACTTGAGTCTGACTATTCATATATTTTTTTTCTGATTCGCAAGCTCTTTTTCTGCTACGTTTCCTAGAAAATACGTGACTTTGGGCTTCGTAGATTAGTGTCTATGCTTATAGAAATATTGTATAAGGTATTATATAGTAGAATGAAAATTATTTATGGCATATGTTTAGTACAACAAGGAAAAATGATAGTATTACGATAGGACATGACGTACGTGGCTTGGCTTTCAGGGAACAAAGAATCTAAGCTGAGTCTATTCTGCTTTCCTGATAAATAATAACAGGGGGTAGACAGCTTAAGGGCAAAAAAGATGAAAGCAAAGAAAAGTCGGAGATCGGGCAGAAGAAGCTGAGGAGAATATCAAGCAGGATCATAAACTATGATGAAACGGACATGGAGAAGTTTCGGGGTTAATGGTTAATGTCTGTCTACCCTTTGTTTTCTTAAATCTCATTTACTGCTCACTCATCGTCTCACTTTAGCTTCAATTTCGCCTTTGGCGGGAAAGATACAAGCGCTCTTAGCAGGAAAAATCTTTATTTTCTGTCCGGGTATTACGTGCATATTTCAGGCGTTTTTAATTTATATAGTTGATACACAAGCTTTGATCTTTGATGGTGTAAATATAAAATTACCCTTTTGCTTTAATATTTATTTATAAAATCAGTAGAATTTGATGCTGTCTAAACTCGTCCTATTTAACTTCCTGTACGAAAATTTCTTGTTCTGAATATTTGTATGCTAACGGAGCATTGCAAACGGATTTAACGCTATTACATATGGAAATATTGGGATGGTTCCATATCCGCTGATTCAAAGTAACGGAACTCTTCGATTTCTGAAACTTTCTCCTTGAGATCTTCATTAGAGTCGATGTTAACATAACAACCCACCACGTGTAGAGCCGTGAACGACTTGCGGCCCAGAGCATATCGAAGTCCAAGATAATTCACCTGAAAGTTAACAAATTCATTGAATATTCTTTAAAATTGTTTTAAGTAAGCTTTAAAAAATAAAAATTCATTGAGCAACTACCCGTGTATGCGAAATGTCCAACTTGGTCAGCTTAGGCATAAATCTGGACATCATAGCCAAAGTTTGGTTGCCAAGTTTAGTATGATCCAAAGCCAGTACTTCCAGATCTATTTAAATAAACAAAATTAAAAACAGTGTAAATTAGAGTCCTGCTTCTTATATAGTAATTAATTTGTAACAATATCTAGAATAATAGGAATTTACTTTGCAAACTGAGAATTGACCAAAAACGATCCACGGCATGGTGCGCAATGCACTTGTCAAATGGCTCTGCTGAATCCCTCAGACATCGAGTTTTATGGACTTCGGGTTCATTTACCAAATCCAACAGAAGCGTGAAATCATCAACAATGTCCAGAAATGAGAGCTTGAGAACCTTCAAGTTCCTCAATTTAAAAATCGGCATCATTGAGTTGACGGCCAAGTACAGAGTTTCCGAGAAGCCGGATAAATCCAGTTTTGTTAATTCCGGAGCGTAAACTGGTAGTTTGAATATAAACGTCCACTCCGTGTTCAGAGTTTCATAAGGGTCAGCGAGACCGGTCATAGAGATCGTGAGGCTCTTCAAGCATTTTTGCTGTTTGAGGAAGTACTGCTCCAAAATCAGACTCTGCTCATACAACTCCGTGTTGACAAAGGAGAGCGTTTCCAACTCTCGGGATTGCAAAACTAATTGAGTCAGTCCAGCTTCGTCGCATTGTTCCAAAGATGAAAATGCAAGACTTTTTATCCCAGTTGGGAATTTCTTGATAAATTCAGAATCTTCCTTAAATGGAAAGGTTTTCCGAAATTCCACAGACTCAAGCTTCGTTTGTCTGCTAAAGAAATTGGTAATTTGCTCCACGACTTCAACGTCAGTTGTCGGGCTGAATGCTGTGCCATCGAGTGTAGCTCTGGTAAGCAAGAAATCCGGTTTATCAAAGATTGGCGTAAATTCCTCGACTTCAGAAAGATCAAAGTAGAAATTCAGAAATGTCTTTCAAATTCTCCATAGATTCTAAATACGTCGAGAGAATTATTGGTGGACAATTGTATTTGCCTTGAATCCAAGCGCTTTCTACAGAGTAACTTTTGGACAGCATTTCGTAAACAACCATGAAGCTTTCCTTGGTTTTGTCTTCATTGACGATTTCCAAACGCTGAAGTCTTACTGAACATATCCAGAAATTCATCGATACCGGGTCCAGTCTTGAGGCATTCCAGCAGTGTTGAACAGTTGTAAATGTTTAAGGCCTTCAAATTATGAGACAGATTAAGAACTCGCTGGCAGATCGACAAGGAATCAAAGCTGCAGTCCCGAAAGGCAATTGACTTGACAGAAGCTCCATAATTGGTGAAGTGAGACAATGTTTCTCCAATATCTTGCTTTTCTTCGACTCCGAAATGGCATTTTTTAAATATAATGTGTTGATGCTGGGATTGGTAGGCATTTCTTTCGCTTATTGTCGAGTAAGTTCTCATGGTCTTCATCTTGGTGTTGAGGTTACCGTTTATAATGCCAAACTCGGTTTTCTCTGGATCGAAGACTTTCGTGAACCGACTCCATGTTGGACCGGAATTTTCTTCCTTCTCGAAAACGGTGATTGTAGCTTCTTCAGGTCCAAGAACTTGAGAATTCAGAGTTAATGGAGCAGAAACAGCATTGTTGCTTTCATCCAAGGGTAGCACCACTCCAGACTCTGATCCAGACATCTTAGTTTTTAGCTTTCAGGAAGTACAACTGGTAGGATTTAAATAAATAGATCTCGTCGATTCATTCTAATTATCGTTGGTTTACACTTGTAATGGCCATTAGGCTCTTTCCACGAACTCCCTAGCTAATGAATGAGGAAACGCTTGAGACGAACGTTATATTCAGTATTTAAGTACCAGCAGAATTTCTTACTAACATAATTTCGTTCTAATGGTACGATTTTATCGCCAGATCAGCTTGTAAAATCCAATAAAAGCCAAAGCTAGCATATGGAGCAAGATCATGATCGAGGACTACTTACCACTTGCAGAAATCAATTGCTTGAGTACTTGGAAAAACGTCTAAATTGTTTCTTCGCTGTCGCCGTTAGAGGTTAGGGAGTCACGGCAGCTGGTCAATGCAATGCTATTGTATCAACGTCGCCGTTGGATTCTGCCAAATTTTCGATGTTTAAAACATTTGCTGTGACATCGGCCCGTGAATTTCTTGGTGACCGATTCTATCAAGCGTAAAAACGGTAGTGCTAGACAATATGTTCCTGCAACGCGAATATATTGCTAATCCTTCTAAAATAGCTAATTGAATTGAAACTTGACAGTAATTAAATGCCCATTGTCCGACTCCCCATCTGGATTCGGATTTCTACTTCTATCGCGTTAGGTACCTGGCTCTATTGAATAGCGAAATAGGTCAAACACATTCTAAGAAGTACGTCATCGTCATCCCATTCTAAGCATACTTATATCAAGTAACCCCGAAGGAAAGTAGAAAGCAATAAAATTTGAACAATGGTCTTATCGAGAAGCTCTCGAATTGCGAAGCCGCGATTCTGACAAGAATTCTCCATAGGCATTCGAAATCCTATACTTTCAAATATTCTAATTATCTCGTTTGTACATACATGCGGATTAGCACGGACTAAATCGAACAGTGTATTTTGAGCAGATCGTAGAAGTGTGAAGCTTTTGCATCATCCGAGAGCGTTCTATAAAAGATTTAGATGCATAATTTGTGTGCACTTTAACTTGACGTTGTATTTGGACTAGATTTAGCAAAAGTTTTTTAATCCGATAGGCACCAACCGTAACGGTAACAATACCGATTTGAAATCAGAACACTTAAATGGTATAACATGACGAATACCTATATCATTGTTAGTTTAAATGCCATTCATATAAGTTAAACACAAATTTACAAACCCTTCCATCTCTTGAAGGCGTATATGGTATATGATGAAGCATATTATTTAAGATTGCAAAAAGCATTCCAAGAATTAAACTCAAAATTGAATTCAAGACTGGTTGGATCTTGGATCTCATGCCAAACCACAAGAGCTTCCTGAGCTCTCCAAATCTGTGTCCATCCATGTACAGAAAAATGCTTGAATTGAAACGGGTTTTGTATTTTTCTTCTTTTTAGTCATACTTGGAACTTAAGAATTGGAAGTGGTTTGGGCGGTTTGTAGTAACAGAGATCTTCTTATCTCGTTTTTACAGCATCTTCTTTTTCCTCGTAACTAGTTGTAGTCTTCATGGCAGAGCAACCATCTTCATATGCGCCAGTCATAGTCATCCAGGGTCTTTTAGATTCGAGACGACGTTGGGCTTTTTGGGACCAGTAAAAATCTTTATGCCTTTATGGTACCTAGGACGTTCTTAGTGAAACGCTTTATATACATAATCACGTGCTTATTAAAGCATAGTGAGGCCAGGGCCAAGCCCTTTTTGAGCATCAGCATAAAAAAAGCAAGACGTCAAATGAATATTTATGTCTAGGTTTGCATACTCTGTAGTTGAACGTGCTTGCAATGCGTAATAGCTTTATATCTTCCAAAGAAAAAATGTCCAGTAGGTACAGGGAAGATTCTCATCCCAAATCTCATCTTCTTCAATACAATCTCCATTTCATTCAAAAAGTTTTTACCCTAATTTTTCGTCGGCTTTTCATATGCAAAATCATAGCAGGCCCAGGTTTCATTGACGGGAAGGGGAACGGTTCTTCACAAGCGGAATAGAGGGTCAGATTCAGAGGCATATGCTCAGAATCAGGGTTTCTCTTCAAAGCTTATCCTATCCGATTACTTTAACCATTTGGTAATACGAGAGTGCCAACGCTGCATTATGTCAAGAAAACTATAGTGTAGAGCTATTTATGCACGGGTATTTCTGTAACGGGAGATTATATGCTGATTCAAAGGGGTTTTTTCGCTCGAACAAAAAAAAATCGATTGAATTCGGGTGAAACGCAAAACACCTTAATGTGCAAAACCTGGTTAGAGAGCAAATATGGAATGTGCTGAAGTTCGTGGAATTTGCTGGAAGAAAAAACTAGCGTTTTCAGCAGATATCAGCTTACCTAGTGCTCGTGGCTTATTTATGGTTTACCGTATTAGCTATTAAAAGACTGTGATGATAGTCTGGTACAGGTCATAAAACTCTCTAGGGACGCTGGCTTAATGTCCGTGTTCGGCTCGGAACTGTTATCTGCATCTGGATATTCCGTATGAGATATGCGCTCATATACAAGGCTATTGTGACAGAGAGCATATAATAATGTAATCCAAAATAATAATAGCTGTTCTTTTAAACCTTATTTTGTTATGGCTATATGAGCTCAGATTTATTGCAAGTACGTCTGGGTAATTGCTACATACATAATGCATTGTAGGCATATATACGTGAGCCTATTGTATAACTGGTTTTCCACTGTTAGAGCCGAGCCCGGGCTCTGAAGATGCGCCTAGCTCTAGCATTGCAGAATCAGGAGAACGAGACAACCCGGCAGAATAGTATACTTACAGGATGCAAGAGAGCGGGATATGTAGGACTCTGGGACAATTTAATAGAAGGACATAAATGGCTTTCCCTACTTTCTGAAACTGACTTACGTTTACGACTTAGGGCCATAATTCACGCTGAGATAATTACCGGCTGCAGTTGAAGACTCAATTTGTACGTGACATCCTCATCTCGGCATCGGCATTACTTCACTCTTCCTTTGCAAAAACTGTAACCGTAAATTCTGTACAAAATGCGGCCGACTAAGGCTATTGCATATGGCATATGCAAATGGCGCTTCCTCTGCTAATCCATGTAAAACAACACGTCGTACAAAAACAATTAAATTATTGTGAACCAGCTAATATGAGACAATAGTTTGAAATATTAGGAAATTATTTACTAAAACAAAAATTTTGTTTAGTTGGTAACGAATCTCTAACGTACAGCTTAGTCTATGAAAACCGTAGTGTAATTGTAGGTAATAAACATCTGCATCTTGATAAGGAGGCCCAATTCGTTTCAGATCATAATGCAGTTACTCGATTTACATACGAGTTAGGGTAACAATGCAAAATGCACAGATACACATACATAACACACTCAAGTTGAGTTACAACAGATCCGTTCAAAAAAAAATTATAATGCGCCGTTCTTGTTGGAAAACGAGTTTCTTTTTTTTTACTACAGAAATGACCGAAGTCGAGGAAAAAACAGCATTTTGAAAAACAGGCTTTGGGAAAGAGTGAAGACAGCCAAAAGGAAAGTTTGACCATTGGTCATTTGCACTGTTGATTTGCTGTCTAGTTTTACTCTTATCCAATAGCCATGGATTGAGTTCTACATTCATGTGAAAAAAATTATCTACGGTAGCTCCAAGCTTTAAATCGTATTACTAAAATTTTCATATCAGTAGTGCCTAGTTGTAGAAAAACAATATGTAAGATGCCATTTAGGTACACAGAAAGAGGAAGCTGCCTGCTCCGCAATTGTAGGATCGATAAATAAAATAACATTGAGACTATTGGCAACTTACGTAACATTACGCGTACGTTAATAAACACCAAGCTTACTACGCTGTTTTAAGCCTGATGTGACCGTGGCATTTAACCTTCTGAATGAGTCTCGTAGCTGTTAATTCATTGCTAAAAGTGCTGATTAAAGATTAAGGTACTCTCGCCAGGCTGCTGGTTCTATGGGAATGGAATTGGAAGCGTGGGCGAGGAAGTGGTCTCCACCCCACACGAGTCATCATTTACGCGATTGCGATACAAATACCAAATAGACATTGGAATTGGAAATGGCATTATCGGGCAGCATTATTGGCATCTTGGAAAAGTGTTTTAATTCAATGCTTCGAAGTCCTTTACATTACATCCAGTTAATCTTGGAAGTACCTAAGATCACGTCTGGTTTACTATATAGTACCAGCTAGAGACCCAAAAGCATGGACGGATGAATTGTCAGTTTAGATAATTCATAAGTTTCTGGGGGTGTGGGCGTCTTCTTGTGGACTGAAGTGAGTTGGGTTGGGAAAGTATTACATTTTTGATGCCACATATGCGACTCCTCTACTGGAAAGGAATGGGTTATAAAAATATTGTGAAGGCAATATGGAGGACCTATACAGAATACTAAACCAGACAGACGCTTACTTGGGGAAAAAGGATGGATTTTCAACTACTACATGCATTTTGTTTGCTTATGTTGTGAGTTGTGATACGAGATACGAACGGGCTCTTTGGCTCACGTTGTTATTCTACATGCAATCATTGATATAAAGTTTCGAATCTGGATTCCATTGTCTGTTCTGATGCACCGAGTACGCTTTGCTCGGGTCCGATAGTATGAAGTTTGTGGATTCGAAGCTGGAACTTTACACCACTTACAAGCTCTGAACTGAAGTGATTTGTTCAAATCTTTCCTTCCAGATCTGACCTTATAGTCTGTAGCTCTGAAGCCTGAAGCCATAACGATCAACCGTTTCCTGACCTTAGAACTAAATATTTCGAAAAGATTTCAGCAAAGGTTTTCATGACCTGTCTTTGCAATCAGTTTCGAAGTTATTTCGGTCGACTGTTCTGACCTGTATTTGTCTCTGTCCTGAAACCATTTCCGATAAACCCTCCCGTCTTGACCGGATTGTGGGTTTGTGCTTAAGGCATTTCTGTCAACAACCTCTAGTGACCGTGCCAGTGCCATCAATTCTCAATCAATTTCGGCTGTTGTAGATTGTGGAGCATGCCGTGGCTCCAGCCATGAAGCCATTCCAATCAAGCCTTTCGTTTCGTGTCAGTACCGGGCAGTAGTGATTTCGTTCTAAGCCTTAAAACCAACTCGTACGTGACCTGTCGTCTTAGTCAGCTCTAAAGCCGTTGGTAACGCTTTGAGAACTGGTCATCATGACCTCAGTCCTAAAGTCTTTCCGATCAATCCATCTCTGACCGAACTCCTTGGCTTAAGTCCTGAAGCCATTCTTTTCATTCTAAAGGCATTTCTACCAAAAACCTCTATATCTGACCTGTCCATGTTATCAGTTCTGAGCCATTTCGGTTGTTGTGGGACATGTCTTGGCATCAGCTCTGAAAACATTCCAAATCAATCCAATCGACGAGTGATTTCGTTCTGATGTCATAAGGTCAACCCTTTCGTGACCTGTCTTCTTAGTCAGTTCTGAAGCCGTTTCGGTAAAGCTTTGAGACCTGGTCATCATGACCTCAAGATCAGTCCTGAATTCTTCCCGATCAAACTATCTCTGACCAAATTTAAGTCCTGAAGCCCTTCTGGTCAAGCCTTTCCTGATCGAATTTTAGCGTACTAAGGTCATTTCTGTAAAGGTCTTTGCTCATTAAATTACTCGGCATCACCATCTTGTCTGAGAAAGTTTGGTCATTGATCGGGGTCTCGGCTCTCCCAGTACTACTTGGTATCCTGAGTGAGTGGGCACAAAAAAAACCAGAAGGGAGAAATGGAATGGATTCAACTGAAACTCAAGTTGAACAATAAACACTGTCGACCTTCACTTAGGTTCTCCTGAAGTTCTGGCAAAGTTTGTCAGCTTTAGGCACGAACCTAACCCGCAACCTGCATCCCAAGCTATCCATTTTTTGCTCCTATTCTTCTCTCATGTAACCTCTGCACACACATTCTCTAATGTCCCTCTTTTCTTCCCCTCTTCGTCGTAATAAATACGCTGCCA
>VNWX01000121.1:0-31401 GCA_009869905.1 Ceratophysella communis
TAGATAAATAAGGCGCATTGTTGACTTAGTAGTGAGACTATGACTATGACCTATGACGAAGACTTACGAATAGTGGAAAGACTCTTGGTATGCGAAACTCTTGCAGGTGGATTTACGGTTTCTCCATTTCGGAGATTCCTGTTTCTCACAGAGACTGTCAGGGCTCTGGAACGTGCAGGGCTATTCTGATAATTTCCGGGTGCTTTGTTGGCATGGTTCATGACGTCATTTTGGAAAGCCTTGACTGTTTTCAGGACTTTTTCATGATCCTGCTGACGAGCCAGAATGGGTTTCAGTGTGTGTGTCATGTCAACACCTAGTAACAGGGATTCCTGAAACATCAAAACGCTTCTGATTAGTGGAGCCCAAAGCAACTGCTCATGAGGTTTATTCAACATTGATGACTTAGCACCTGGTACAGAATTTCCCTGAGCAGGTTAATCTTCTCTCGGGTTCTATCCACTAATTCTGGAACTCGATTGGCTCTCTCCAGGAGGGACTTATGGGTCTGGGTGGCCAAAGACTCAGCCATTGCAGAAAAGGGTTATAGGACTATGCGACTACTGGGTAGAAGTCACGAAGAACGAGTCCGTACGAGGGATGGTGTACAAACAAGAAGGACAGGATGCCTAGAACGAGGTCAAGCTGAAATGTGGAATGTGACTGCGTGCAACAACAACGGTAGAGACGAGAATCCTGGGTGGAGCTCTCACGTGGGGTCGAGGCGCTGTGAAGGTCGGCGATGCGGCGGGGTGGGAGGTCAGGCACATGTTGTTGAAAACACGGCGGTCCCGAACCCGGGTGTCGCTCAAGATCGCAGACGGCGAAGCGGACTGAAGTCCAGATGAGACTTGGTATGACACATACCGACTCTCTAAACTCCGATCAGAGAGCAGAAAAGCACTATCTACTAGTAGATAGTACAGTGTTGGCTAGTAGGCCCAGAGTTGTGCTTCCTCATTCCACCCCGTCTTGTGTGCTGTGTGCCGCCGTCGCAGTCAGTTGTCGTCTTCAAAACCTCAAGCTACACGTATGTGAGGCGTAAGTTTCGCATCATTGCTTGGCCTCTTCCTGATCCTACACCACCCACCCTCTCCTCTACATTCCAAATTCCAACACACCATCCACCATGATGTACAGGCTCGTTTAAATACGTTGCCGTAAAATCCAGAATACAAATACAAAGTACATAGAATCTAGTAAGTTGCGACTTAGAATAGAACCCACCCACCACACCACCCCGACCCACCCCTAACAAAAGCGCAACAGTTTCATGCACGGTTTTACTGTCCCAATTCCGTTGATATTATACTCAATCATTTTTATAGTTTATATGATCCGAGCAAGGTGTACGAAGTATGAATTTTCAATTTATTGCCGACTGGATTTTTTTTCTCAATATCGATATATAATATACCCTTACCCTTACCTAAGCGTTTTGTGGGAGGGTTGAAAATTCAGAGTGTTGTAAATGTTTGAATAATACTAGCTTTAACTGATTGTTCTTTTTGTGGTCGATTGTTTTTCCAAGTGCATTAAGAATTAAGACCCATACAATTGCCATTTGCCATGCAGCGCGAGTGCACCGGCGCGGCCATCTGTTGCTTTTGCTAGTGTACCTATTTCGAGGCCTTAGTTTCATTTTAGATAGCAGATAAGTTTATGAAACACTCTGTACTTTACGGTGGGATAATGGGTGGACTGTTGTGACTCGAAAAACCACGGCACACCCACTCATGAGCTCATGAATGATCTCTGAAGATGAGGAGACGCCGCCGTACCTATGTATATCCTAATTCTAAACTAATCCAAAATAGATGTAATCAATCAATGCTTATCAACTCTTACACCTGCTAATCTACATAAGTGGTAAATAGGATTTCGAAAGATTCAAAACAATTTACCATAAAGTTGTTTGGTTTTATCCATCTTATTTGCGCGGCGCTGTTACTCAGGTTTTAATGATGATGCGGTACGAGAACGAATAGATTATAATATCTCTGGATTAGAGTAGATTATCTATTTTCATGGGAGCGATTTGCGAACGGTGCTTTTCATTTTTAGATCGATTATTTTAGTTGCTTAGCGATAGTTCAGCTGTAACAAGCCGTTACTTCTATATTTTACTGTATTTAATTTATTTTACTGCTTCAAACTTTATTGATTCCTGGAGTAATTCCGTCTCCGATAACAATGCAGTACAGAAATAACGCAGTGAATGTAATTTGAGTCATGCGAGTATAGAAATCAAGATATAAAATTTTATTTATTTTGATCGACTGTATATTCGCCTTGTTCTTAAAAATAGTTAATAAAATAGCAAACTAATCATTATAATTTGGCACACTACGAAACGTATAACAATAAATAATGGCTAACTATCCTAGAAAGACCCTCAAATACCCTCTGCTCTTTTGAAATATTTAGTCGACTCTACTGAGGAATCCGTAGAACAAATAGAAGTAAACATGAGTACCTATATTAGTAGATTAAGATCTGTATTTTACTATACTCATCAGTCATGTCGTACTCTATTGCAGAACCATTTCTATAAAAAAAAACTTTGTACTTTATGTAAAAGCATCGTGCCCTGAGGCAAGTTGTTTCAAAATCAGTGTTTAAAAAGCGAAAAGGAGAAGAGCAGAGGGGAATAAAATAGAAAGCGTGGCGGGCGAAGAACTGTTTCTGTCTGTACGGTATTTATGACACATTGAGATGATTGACAAATTGCGAAACTAGTCTTAACATTTATATTAAAGTTGAACACAGAGAATGGAAGAGAGCAGGTTTAGCGTGGGCTGAGGTAGGGTCAGACATACTCCTCACTCGGCCTTGGTGTAGGGTATCGGCTGTTTCGACTTGTGCCTAAATTGTTCAAGCCGCTGCCCTGGGGCGGGTGCGGAGGGGCAGTCGGTCCGCGAGACCCAGTTGGCAGCTCCGAAATGTTCTTGAACACACTACTTAGGGGGGAGTAGTTGGGACCCCAGTTCATTAGGTAGTTCCAGCCCTCGGTCGAAGGCTCTTCGCTCGGTTGGGGTCCCTTTCGGTAGCCGTTGATGTAAGCCAAGTCGTCATCGGACGCGACCAGCGTTGACCTAGAGCCGTTGCCCTCAGGATTGTCGACCTGGGGGAGTGGGAACATTCGATGTCGTGGCTGTCGCTGCTGGAAGTCGTCTCTCTTCTCGTTGTCGTACTCGAACTCGGAGCATGTGAAGGAGTCGTTGCCTGACTCCTCGCTGGACGAGTCTCCGTGAACCCTCTGGATGTCCTGACTCACTTCCCGCAGATTCGACAGTTTGCTTTTCATCCTGTCATCACTGTCCGAGCTGGAGACAGCGTCCAGAGTGCTGACTAAACTAGAATTGTTCTTGTGGCGTGAGCTATTGAGCCGCTCTATTTCCTCGGCCGTGAGACCAATGGTCATGTTGGAGGAGCTCTCTCCGCCACACTGCTTCCGCTTTTTGGTTCCCTGGCGTGAAGCATTGACTATACTGCTCCGCGTCGAGCTCTGACTTATGTTGAGACTTCTCTCGCTCTGACTCATCGCGTCCTTCTGATGCGCGGTGGCCAGCAAGGCACTTTGAAGTGGCTTCCCACTGATATCTTGGAGTGTGAGGATTCGTGGGGCTGTCTGCTGGGACAACTCACTGCTCGGACTCAGTCTTGCAAGTGGTGTGCTTTTTAGAACACTGGAAATTGGGCTTTGGCGAATTCCCGGACTCTGGCGGCTTCCGGAAAAATGATGGCTATGTCGGAATGGAGATGACTTCGAACGACCACCGACCGTGTCACGGTAACCCTTGTAGTGGTACACTATGTCGATGTCGGAGGGCGCAATGGAGCTCGCGTTCTCTAAGTCGTAGTGCTCCGGTAATTCTGGTAGGTCGGGCTCCATTGAGACTCCATGGTTCACGCTGCTCATGCTGGTGTTCATTGAGCTTCCTTTCGATATGTTATGAGATGTTCCGAGGCTGGTCCGTTCAATTATGTCGGGCTTCTGGAAGCCCACCGGAGAGTCGCTGGTCTTTTTGGAATTTCTTGCAAAGTTTCGCATGGACTCAGTGGTGTTGTCCAGCACGTGATTTCTCACCACGTCCGTCTGCGAAGAGGGTACTGGTTTTGTGGCTGAACTCGGCAGAGATGGCAGCGGCGTTTTCTCGCGCTTCCTCATGCGGAAGACAACAAAGCTCACGAGAATGGCGACGAGCAAAATCACGAAGAAGACAATGACCAATGTGACGCCAATACTGAGTGGATCCGGGGCTGACGTGGTTCCAGCCATTATGCTGCCACTGCATCCATAAGTAACCTTTCCATGCTGGATCAATTCGTCCAATAGGCTGCCGGAGTCATTGAATGGCTGGAGTTTCCCGTTAATGCTAAAGTTGGCCATGCATCCTTCAAATGCTGTATGGGAAAAACGCATTCATTATTTGATGTTACAGAAGCACACCAGTCAACGCATTAAATTTGACGGAACTCAAACTTACTGAAAATGAGTCTGTTTGGCTCGAGACTCTCCTGTGTGATACCTCCAAGCATGATTGAAGTCAAATAGGGGTCCATGAAGTCATGACTGGAGGCGGCGTCTAAGTCTTCGCCTTTCTTTTCGCCATCAATGTAAAGCTGCAAGGCATGGTTATGCAGAAGGAGCTTAACATTATGCCATGTCCTGTCAGCAAGGTCCAAGTCCGAGATGCTCATATTGATTGGGTAGTTCGAGCCGATCCTAGTGCTGAACTTCAAATGCCCATTTTCCAGCTAAATTCGAATAACAGGAAAACAAGGGCATTAGTGAACTGGTGGCTCTCCATACTTTGTATGTCTGCGTATACTCACCTCCAGCATAGTGAAATCTTTGTTTGAAGCAGCATAGAGAAGGACTCCATCGTTTTGAACGGTTCGGAAGCTAAAGGAAATACTCTTCGCAGATATAGCCGTCCCTTGCTTCGGTTCTCGGTAGTTGATGTACAGGTTTTGAAGCAACTGCTCTCTGCTATATCTTTCCCCAGTTCTAAACTCAAGAAATGCACCAGCTCGAAATGTGTACGGTGCTAAGGCATCTTCGCAGTTGGGAGCCGTGATGTCAGAGCAACGACAGGTATAGGAGTCCCACAAGTCAATGCATTTCCCATGAGCACCACATTGGTGGTTCCCGGGATCGCATATGGTGGGGGATCGCTGGCAAGTTTCCGACACTCCACGCGACTCCAGCGGTGAAGATATATTCGATGCTCTTCCATTGATTTCCAGACTATGAATGCAGCCTATAAAATCGTCCGTGTGTATTTGACCAGGTCGCTCTAGAAGTACGCTCACGTTCTTTAGCCCACCCACATAAACCGGGTTACCGTTGAAGCTCAGGGTACTGAAATCGAAAAGTAAAGAAGTGTTAGAATAGTGGCTGTCTAGCTTCTAAAAAGCGGTACAGCGAGTTTTGAGCAAAAACAATACCCGGTAGGTCCGACGTTGTCTGCGTAACAGGACGGGTCGTCCGGGCGGCATTCCTTGCAGCTCTCTCCATTCTCTCCACATTCAGAGACACCGAGCGAGATGACGCGGCTGTTCCTCACCGCCATAATTCTGAACCAGCCACCGGTGGTAACGTACTTGTCCACTGACACGACCGCAACCGCTGTTCTAGCACCGCCGAACGAGAGTGTCGGCTTCCCACCAACCAACTCCAGTGCAACAAAGTCTGATCGACCTCCCGTTTGTTCTCCAAAGTTGTACACCAAGAGAGAATGCTCTTTATTTGTGGAAAAGGTGATGGCTATGTCGTTAGTACTGGAGTCCAGGGGTGAGAAGGTCATGTAGGATCCATAAGCAAACCCGTATCCCGACTTCTCACAGTATTGTCCGTAGAACTGGGGAAGACATTTGCATTTGGGAAAGGCGGCCGAGCCAACACACTCTCCACCATTCAGGCACGGGTTCGGGCGACAAGCATCGTTCGCGGAGACTTGACAGTACCGACCAAAAAACCCAGGACGACACAGACAAAAGTATGAACTTCCTTGTGACTTGCACTCGGCTCCATTTTTGCAGGGATTGACTTCACAGGCCGCCTGACGTTCGATTTCGCATCGCTTCCCGTGCCGATGAGGAGGGCACGTACATTGGAAGTCATAACCGAGTTTTGAACAGGTTCCTCCGGCTTCGCACGGACTAGGCAAGCATGGCTCTTTACGTAATTGGCATTTGTCTCCTAAGAACACACAATTGTTAGCTCGTTGAAATCTTTAAAGCCTCGTGATTGAACAAACGAAGCTCAAAATAGCGCTTACCATCAAATCCAGCAGGGCATTTACACGAGAATTCGTGTTGAATTACTGGAGAGGATAAAATTAGGAGCGGGCTTTCTGTGATTTTTCTGCCAGAATACGCTCGTAAAAATTGCGTGCAGGAGCCGCCTAGAGAATTAAATATACAGTTGGTATTGTTTACATATGCTAACGGTACCGACATACAACTTCAACCTAGGACCTAGCACAGGTTGGGGAGCTAAGTCAGCAGTTAGTTAAGCTCTTATAATAAACTTCGCAGCCGCTAGGTTGACTTACCGTTCTGACAAGTGTGCCGCGCGGAACACGGGGAGTAGTTGACTGTAACTGTCGCTTCCAACAAGCCTTCCAGCGTATTCTTATGACCAGAGAGCAAGTTGACCACATTGTTGGGATCTTCGTACTGGCTACCAGACCCGACAGCAAACATCAGATCCGTTGCATTCTCATTCTCGACGAGACTGAAAACGTGTGGTTCTGAGCGAAAAATTTGACGGAAGTAGGAAAGAAGCTTAGCGTAGCTTCTCATAAGCACCTTCCGCGGGTTCGTGTCTCCAGTCAACCTCAAAACAACCGCATTGTCGAGCGTGTTATTATCAAGTGTTGCCAGTTCTACGGTCATAGTTGAGACGACTGCGGGATGTCTCCCGTCCTCTCCCATTATTTTCAAGGAGTGTCTTTTGTTGGAACTGGGCTTTTCCATAAACAGGTCGCAGTCTGCTGGAATGGAAAACACTTGATCTGGGCTTTTTTCGAGGTGGCAGGAGTATTTGCCGAGAGTATCTGGATCAATAGGTTCTACGGAAGCCACTTTCTCTTTAGGAATGTTGGTCTTGAAGTTGTAGAGCATGATGAGGCCGTTCCTGGGTTCCGACGCACAATCGTTTTTGTCCTCGATCACTACAGTCACTTCCTGACGAGATTTTAAAGGTGGAGTACCGCTATCCTGGATCTCAACCACGAATTTCAGTTCTGGAGTTGCTTCTCGGTCGAACGAAATGCTGGAAGTGACCTGACCAGTTTTCGGATCAACTTTGATTCTAGTCATTCCAGAACCACCCACAACGGTATAAATGAAGGGCTGACCGTTGGGTGGGAGATCGGCATCACTTGCTGTCAACGTCATGATCTTGGTGTTGGGTGGTTCGTTTTCATAGATGGAACCTTGCGTAGAAGTCAGAACTGGACCATTGTCGTTTTTGTCCAGAACTGTCACATGAACCACTGTAGTCCCAGTCTGAGGTGGTTCTCCAATATCCACAGCGCCAATGGTCAGCGTATGAGTAGCTTCGGCTTCACGGTCTAAGCTTTCGGTTGTGTAGATTGAACCTGTCAGAGGATCAATGCGGAAGGCTTTATTCGGATTCCCCTTGAGGATTTCGTATGAAAACTGATTGTTCGAGGGTCGGATGTCGATATCTGTGGCTTTGACGGTGAGAAGTTTAGAGCCCGGTGGCATGCCTTCACTAATATTAACTTTGTATTCATCTTGCTCAAAGACAGGTGGGTCGTTGCCGTCTTGAACGGTTATAATGATCTGGGCTTCATCGATATCGTTTCCGCGAATGGATCCGGCGTTTTTAGCTAAAACCGTGAGCACAACCCGGGATTGAGACTCGCGGTCAAGGCGGCGAGAAATTGTAATCGAGCCCGTCTTGGAATTGATGGAAAATCCCCGGTCATTGCTTGACCCAACGAAGAAGTAGTAAACAATGCCGTCCGAGCCCGCGTCCTCATCTGTTGCTTCAACACTTCCAACGTAAGAGCCGATCGAGGCAGATTCTGAGATAGTGAAGTGAAATGCAGGTTGAACGAAGCGGGGAAGAAACTCGTTGACACCTTCTACGAGCACTCTAACTCTGGTCGAGCCGAATTGGTTCGAGTCTGGGTTAGCTGCCACGATTTCCAGAAAGTACTCCCGCTGCTCCTCGAAATCGAACACCTGTTGGGATGTTATGAGTCCCGTTGTTTGGTTGATATGAAACAAGCCTTTGCCGGAGCCTCCAACAATTCCATAGTGAACGATGCTGAACTTGTGCGAGTCTTTGTCGCTGGCCGACATTTGGATAACGGGTGTGTCCAGGGCAGCCATTTCCTTTATTCGACCTTCGTAGAGGGTTTTGCTGAAGGTTGGCGCGTTATCTGTGTAGAAGCAGTATCCGTTAGTAGAAAAACTACATAGGTCTAGCGTCTAGCGCAGCCAGGATTCGCAATTTATGCATGTACTGATACTTACCATTGATATCCGTCAGTAGTATTGTGAGCTTCGCTTCGCTGGACAATGAATGGTAAGCCATGTCACGCGCGCTGATGCTTAAGTTGTATTCCTTCCTCAGCTCATAGTCCAGCTCTTGGACAATACTCACAGCCCCGCTCATGCGGTCGATTCGGAACTTCCCCGCCTCATTTCCACTCGTACAGCTGTAGATGATTTGTCCATTCGGCCCAGTATCCGCATCAGTAGCAGTCACAGTCACGATTACGCTGCCAAGTCCTTCGTTCTCAGGAACAATCACGCGGTAGCTCAGGGCACTGAAAGTTGGGGCGTGTAAGTTTGCTCCGGTCACCGCAAGCACAAGCGTAGCCTCAGCCGATTGGGGCGGTATTCCTTTATCCACCGCTCGAATTTGCATTTCAAACCGTTGCAGCCGTCTGCCCTGGAGCTCTGAATTGACTTGTACCCATCCAGTCTCCTTATCGATACCAAAGAGCTTGCTTCCGTTGCCACCGATCGTAGCATATTCGATTTCGGCATTAATTCCAAAGTCTAGTATGTCTTCTGCCTCGATTCGCATCACCTTGTCGCCGATACTCATGTTCTCCAGGACGGAAGAGAAATAGGCGCTTTGAGAGAACTTGGGTGCATGTTTGTTGCAGTCGAGTACATTGACCGTGACAGAGGCCTCCGAGGACATTGGAGGCTTTCCGCTATCGGTGGCAATGATGTCCAGACTGTACTGGTTCTCAGGAGACGACTTCTTCTTACTCAGTTTGTAAACTAGACGTTTCTTGGAGAATATTTCTCCGCTGACTGGGTCCACAGTGAAGAAGTCGGAAGGATGCTTCAGCTGGTAGGTGACAAGGGAGTTTGGACCCCGCTTGTCCTCATCAGAAGCAGTCACCTGACCCACAAAGGCCACTTGCTGATTTCCTTCGGGAATGTTAAAGCTGTAGTAGCTCTCCTCGTATTCTGGGCTACAATCCTGGGTTCAGAAATCACAGATATGCAGTTAATAATCATTCCGGGAATCAACTACATATAGTTCTATTTATTGTATTTGACAAGTACTGGTTGGCTTACGTTTTCATCCTGAATCGTGATGGTGACGAGTGTCTCGGCTCTCCAAGATCCGTCGATAGCAGCCACTCGCAGCAAGTACTCATCCTGCGTCTCTCTGTCTAGCATTCCACTCACGGTCACATTTCCACTGATAGGGTCAATGATGAACTTGTTTCCAGGATTCTCTGTGAAGGTGTAGGAACAGTTGGCATTCTCTCCAATGTCCTTGTCTACGCTGGTCACCTGGATGACAAAGGTTCCGATGGGTACGTTCTCCGTCACATTGACGTTGAATAGCCGCGTGAACCGTGAAGGATTGTCTGGGAAGAGAAGAAATTTACGTTTATTTAAATGCTTAACATTGTACCTGAAGGCCTGACCTCGAGTCCTAGAATATTTAAACTACCGAATGTGTAAAGTTGCCAATTACCATTCTTATCTCCGACCAAGACGAGGACAGACGCTGTTCCAGTTTGCGGCGGTGTACCCATGTCCACAGCTTGCACAGTTAGGGCGTACTGATCTCTTTCCTCACGATCCAGCTTCATCTTGGCATACACCTCCCCGGACTCCGCGTCCACCCCAAACAGAGATCCCAGTTCCGATTCACTCTCACGACTCCATCGATAACGAACTTTCCCGTTAATTCCACTGTCCTGATCTAAGGCTACAAGGGTGGTGATGTACTTGGGAGCAGGTTCCTCCTCAAGCACGGTCACTTCGTTGACAGCTTTGCTGAAAGTCGGAGCACAGTCATTTTCATCGGTGACGTTGATATGCAATGAGACCGCACTTGCCAGCTTCGGCTCGTCCTCGCTGGTCACAGCCACCCAGAGCTCGTACACAGAAGCGACTTCGAAGTCCAAACCAGAGCTCGAGATCCTCACCTGCCCTGTCTTCTGGTCAACTTCGAAAGCATTTCCCAAATTCCCTCCACCGATCTTGAACCTGAGTCCACTACTGTTTGAGCTACCTCCAGCCTTGTTCGGAGCGGGCAGCGCTTCAATGGTGGTGACTAGCATGTTCCTGGAATTCTCCTTGTAGGAAAACTCAGTGCGGCCTTTGGTAATGCGAGGAAATTTATTTGAGTCCGTCACATGGACTTGCACATTGACCATGGAAGAAACTGGTTCCTTGAACGAGGAGTCGGTTGCGTGTATTTCCAGCTCAAAAACCCGGTTGGCAGCGGCTCGTACGTGCCGCAGTGTTTTTATAACTCCAGTACTTTGGCTGATTTGGAATTTATCTGCATCCTGCCCACCCAGATAGTAGCGAATCTTGCTCTCAGTTCCAGACTGTATGTCCGACGTGGGAAAGCCGAACACATAGGTTCCGGTTCCAGCTCCATCCGGTATCGTCACGGAGTAACCGTCCACTGCTTGGAATTGCTTAAACACGGCCGCACTCGTTCTAGAACTTTCGACTCGTATGGTCACATTTGCAGAAATGCTGTGCTCATTGATGGGGTTAGAGTCTGAGGCTGTAACGACCAGGTGATAAACTCGTTGTTCTTGGTAGTCGATTTCCTCTGTGGTCACAATCACGCCGGAGTCTTCATCTATGGCAAACGGACCGCCACTTGAAAGCTTGTACCTTGAAAATGGAAATTATACAGGATGTTCAATCCGTTGAAGCTCATTTAAACTTACAACAATGGCAACCATTTCGACAAGAATCGTATGTTGGAAATGCTGGGTGTCCCAGGCTATAAGCGCATTGGTAGCCAAACTACAGATTACGTTATTCGTCTTTAAAGTGAGCATTAGGTAAATTAAGCGCCATGCGTAGTATTTTGTTAGCCGAATAATGTATTTTGATCGAAGCTGAAGTCCGTTCTGCGAAGATGCCGGTCTGAAAAATTACCGAAAGTAAATAGCATACCGTATTTTGGAGTTGAGTCCTTGATCAGGATCAGTGGCTCTTATTTTCGCGACCAGAGAGCCGATTGGACTTTGCTCCTTGACCGAGAAGTGGAAGCGGTTGTCGGAAAATACATCGGCAGCTTTGTCCCAGCGTGGAGCATTGTCATTATCGTCACTCACTAAGATTCGGATCATTCCCGTTCCCGTAAGTCTCGGTGTTCCTGAAATTAAATCGTGGAGTCGTTTCATAAGATAAGCCTGCTTTGGAATGCTGCTCCCGGCTAAGCCGTTTTTACTACGGAATCGAGAGATGAGATGAGGAGAGCCGAGTCATAAAAGGCGAAACCCTATTTTTTATAATAAAATACCGAAGTGAAATAATGTTGCTAGTCAGGTACATAAATCAGAAGAAGCACTGACGGCAGGGCAGACGAAGGATGAGACTCAGCCAGTCATTTTGTTTTCCTAACTCGCCCAACATGCTCTTCTACCTGTGCAATCGTACTCACTGCCTCGCTCAGACATAGAGCCAGAACCGAAAACCTGTTGTCTCGACCAACTGGGAACGTAATTCTACCTACACAGACCAACTTTCATCCCCAAGCCAGTACCTGCTTCTTTTAATTTACTCATTCTTGCTTTCCAGTGGGTAAGAAAGTAATCTCCGCTCGTTAGCCGTAGGAGAAGTCTTTCGACGTAAACGTTGGTTGCGAATAACGCTGCGATTCGGTTGCGATCCTACACGCACCTCTGATGATTTTCTGGCCGTCCTTTGAGTTCGCCCAGGCTATCCCACAGAATTGATTCAGGATTGCAAAGTATTTCTTGGTTAAACTTTTTAATCCGACGACTGGATGACATTGAGACTTCGTATTCGAATTATATTACGCATAAGCTGTTTCTCATGTTACTTGTTCAATAATTACAATTTTGTAATAACCGGAATTTCTTGCACTCGCTCCACGCAGCAGGTAGGTGAAATGGGTTTTGGGCACGGAACACGGAGTCTCTGATCTGAAGAGCAACCCGAGCCGTGGTAACAAATCACCGATTGTACACGCCATTCTCTAGCTTGTCTTCCAAACCCAGTTCTGGGAACTCTTTCATTGCTATCAAGCACATTTTCAATCCGATCCACCCTCCTTCCAACAATCCGAAGATACCTACTATGGAAATTTACTGGAGACTATTTCTCTATTTTCATGGCACATTTGACTTAATTGCTCTGAAGCGGATAAAATAACCCCACTACTCTTGTACGGGCTTCGAACGATGTATCTGGCTTCTAGACGTCACCGATTGAACGGTACAGAGTAAGGTGCATCCAAGATTTAACGAGGTTGGATTCGCATATGGTATTTGGAAATGAAAATGCTTGCACCGGAGTGCTGCCCATAATTTTGTCTATTGTGGTTTGGCTCCGAGTTCAGAATGAATTATCGCCACTTACAGCCGTGCAGAGGTTATAAATAATGTATGCAAGTAGGAAAGCCTGTGGCCACTACTCTTTAGACCGTCCTACTCCTACATGCCTTCTTCCTTCCTACCCTTGCTTCAATGGGCATCTCTGTCCGGTTTTTTGTGAGCAACGCTTTACCAACGACGTTGCTACTCTCCGAGTACAAGATCAGAGCAGAACCTGCTATCTGGAGTGTGGTCTTCTGATGTCTCGGTTTATCAGACTCCGCACGACAAAGCCTCAGAACGAGAGATTAGAACAGGATAAGACAAACCTGTGTCCATGGCCACCACGGTGAGCTGGTACTCGGACTGGAGTTCCCGGTCGAGAACACGGTGCAGTGTGATTTCACCCGTACTGGCGTTCACTCGGAAAGAGCCCTTGTCCCCGTCCTTGATTAGGTAGCGGATCTGTTGCGTCGGAGATGCGTCTTCGTCGAAGGCGCTCACCTGGAGAACACTTACGGGTAAATCCACGAGGTTCTCCCGAACTTGAGCTGCGTACGGAGAGTGGAGAAAGACGGGGGAACAGTTCCGGACTTTCACTACACTGATGGACACTGTCGCAGTCGCGGCGCCCGGATTCTGTAAATTATTCCAAGGCTGAGATCGAAGTTCTACTGACGAAGAAGCTACTGACCAGGAGCCCTAGGCTTACCGCGTGATCTCCCGAGTCCTCGGCCTGGACCATGAGCGTATATGACCTCTTTCTCTCGAAGTGGAGATTTTTGGAGAGTCGAATGACGCCCGAGTCTTCCCCAATTACGAAGTCACGATTGGGATCTCCTGAGAGGATGGTGTATCGGATTTGCTGATTCACTCCTTCGTCAATGTCCGTGGCAGTCACCTATTGTATGGATTGAGAATATTATTACACGTAATCAGGCTCGATATGCAAGAGACGACGGGGTGCAGGGAAGGAAAGCCTCTCACCTGCAGCACGCTCATTCCCACGGAAGAATTCTCTGGAATTGCAGCGGAGTATTCTCGAGGGTCGAACACTGGATTGTTGTCCTGCTCACAAAACTTAGCATTAGTACTCAAGAAGGTCTGAGAGGATTCATAATGAAAAAATAATGTCCTACATTGACATCCAAGACACGAACTAGCAGGATTTGATGGGAGAGCCTAGATGGATCGCCTCTGTCCCTTGCTGTGACCTGGTAATTGGAGTTAAATATTCATGTTAAAGTCTATTAATCGGATCAGGCGATAAGACGGGTTTTCAGTGTGCATATGCTGACCTCGAGTGAGAAATTCTGCTTGCTCTCTCGATCTATGATTCCGTTCACTCGGAGAAACCCATCGACCGGTCCCAGGGAAAAGGTGGACCAGCTCGTTGCTGAGTGAGTACTCCACGTAGCCATTTCTGCCATCGTCCTCATCCGTGGCTTTGACCACGAGAACAATAGTGTTCATGGCTGAGTTCTCCATCACAGACGTTTCGTTGGGCGTAATGAAAACTGGAGAGCAGTCGTTCACGTCTTTCAGCACGATGCTAACCTACAAGGGAAACGACCGATGAGGACTTTTGTCGGGCTACAAGTCCGCTATGCAGTACGTAGAAGTTAGAAGCAAAATAGAGTGCATAGAATTAGGCTTACTTGAACGCTGGAAGAGAGTTTCGGAACTCCATGGTCAGATGCTTCCACGGTCAGGATGAAGGACGGGATTTTCTCTCGATCCAAGCTCTTTATCATGGAAATAGTTCCGTTCTCAGATACTTCAAAACTCTCATCAGTATTTCCAGCAGTAATTGCGTAAGTAATTTTCCCATTAAGGCCTGAACAAATAACTGTATGTCAAGGAAACTCGGCGTCATGAAGCGAAGCGCCGCCTTTGGCTGGCTAAAGCCGATGAGGGCGATATGCGAGTCCTACCTGAGTCCATGTCAGTTGCGCTGACGGTTACGACAGTCGTGCCGATGGAGCTATTCTCGTAAATCTCCCTGTTGTAGCTCATGCTGTCGAAGTCGTAAACCGGAGCATTATCGTTCAGGTCGATCACGTTCTGTTCAAATTGAAAATGGATCAAGCCATGCCTAGAGTTCATTAATGCTGCGTTGATAAGAAAAACGTACCACGTAGACAGTTGCAGTTGAAGAAAGGCTTGGAACTCCTGAATCCTGTGCCTGGACCACGAAAATGTAGTGCTGAACCTGGAAAGGCAAGAACGGGAGTTGAGCATGGACAGCGGGAGATGATGTAGAGCGCAGAGAGGAAGATGGCTAGCAATCAGGCAAGGGCTATTAAGAGAGGAGGTATTCCAAGCCGGTTCAATAAATAAACGGGCCTGACACTGATCACCTAGTCGAGAAAGCAGCTTGCCTGCCCGGTCATCACCAGTACTGTGGTGCTGAGGCCGAGCAAGTGGGCTCGACGCCTACGCCTATCAGCGTGCATCTCTCAACCCAGGCTGCCCTGAAAGAGCTCCGCATTTCCACTCATAATACCCTTCTGCGTCCGCCGTGCGATCCACGATGAGCCGCGCCTATTCCTCCACGATTTCCATTAAAACTAATTGACATTTCAAAGAATAAACTCGAGGTCAACTGAAGATTTATGCACTTCCACTGCTTTCAATTCTTTCACGGTCTGAATTGATTTATACCGCAATTGATGCTTTGCTTTCAAGAAGGTTTGCGCCGCCATTGTATTTATGATCTTTTTCGCTGGAACGAGTACAACTTACGTCCTCGTAGTCGAGACGACTGGCCAAAGTGAAGATTCCAGTTTGAGGGTTGAGACTGAACACGTCGTTTCCCCAGTCCGACAGGACGGAATAGGTCAGCACCCCGTTGACACCTTCGTCTGGGTCGAAGGCGTTGAGTCCCCCGACGCTGTATCCATGTGGTGCATCTTCCGGAACGTCAAATGAGTAGACTCCTCCACCAGAGAGTGAAAGTGGATCTTTGTCCGAGCTCCAGCGGGGAGAACAGTCGTTTTCATCCAGAACCTGCTCGAGAGCCGAAGAAGCATGAGCTTTTGTTTCGAGAAACTGGCTAAATACTTTAACTCTTACCTGAATAAGAAGGGTCAGATCGGAGTGTTGGACTCCGTCACTGGCTCGAACTACGAGCTCATAGGACTCTTTCACTTCCCGGTCTAAGGGGTCCAAGATACTCAGAGTGCCCGTCTGCTCGTCCAGCCTGAACTTCCCGTAATCGTCCTTCACAAAGGAATACGAAATGTTTCCGATCGAGTCCTGATCCGTAGCAACGAGTTTAGTGATCTCTTGGCCGACCGGAGTGCTCTCCGAAATATTGAGGTGTTGCTTTCGTTTGCTGAACTGAGGCTTGAAGTCATTTCTATCAAGGATTTCGACCTCCGCCTACATTAAAGACAGCAAGTATTTAGTTTCTACTGTGTACTTGCTTGGATTTAAGGTGGAGCATTCATCAGGCTTTCGTTCACAGCATTCTCTTGGAATATCTACAATTATGCTGCATTGGAATATATGTTTGAGGTGATAAGGGACAAGGTACCCTGTGGAAACCTAGCGATTCTAGAGCTTCCGAGTCAGGGTCAACACGCCAGATACACAAACAACTAGCCTAACCGTTCTGTTCCGGCATCAGATCTGATGTATGTATACACGTCGCTCATGATGTGCTCTGAATTCCATAGTCATAAAAAGTCGGCATTCCTGAGTAACTGCTGATTCCATGTGCTGTGTGGCTTTGGCCACGCAACCAGTTCTGAGCATGATGGTATGAACTGGATACTCTGTTAATCTTATCGCTGTTCGAGCTTATTGTTTCTTGCTCACACGAGAGAAGCCTCCTTGTAATCATCACTGCAATCTGAGCAGTTTACAAGTGCGTCGGGTTGGATGGAAGGCAGGACGATTTGTTAGCGGCATGCACTTCCACCACCATACCACCAACCACCACCCTCATATATGCATATGCTCATCATCAATGGCAGGAATTCCTTGCAATCCTCCCTAACCAACCCTGTTGTTGCTTCTGCGACGAGAGAGCATTGGACCCTGCTGGTGGTGTTGTTGCCTCACCCCGACCTCCACATTCTGAGCCAAAGAATACGTAGGCTGAAACCTCAAAGCGTGACTGAGAAACGGAAATTCCAGTCCAGCCAGACAAAGCATAGGCCTAAGATAAAGGCACAGCGTTTCATTATAACAAAAGGGAACCCCGAATTTCAAGAAATGCTATTACTTAGTTTCCAAATTCTCCTATCAGCCACGACTTCAAACTGGATGCACTTAGATTCATCTGAGGGATAGTCCCTAACCCTGATAGATACAGTTGTGTGTTACCGGTATGATTTGAAGCTCGAGTTCCGGTTATGTAATTTCAGTGAAAAAGCGTTTTAAGTTCAAGGAAGCTCTGAGGAAGTTGAAAGCATTCTTAAGAGGTGTATTGTATTACAAGATGCCGCTCCCACACATTCATTCGATGAATATGCGTGCCTTATGGCGAATAAGTACTTGAGAGGATCATGTTAGCTGCATTCCGCAGTGCTGCAGAGTGGGTATAGATAGAGCATTGTGTTCCTTGAGACTCCTGACTACTTTATAGGCTGTTGAGCAGAGGGCTGGGCATTGGCTGGACTGAAGACGGTTTTTGATGACTGACAGATTCTCAACAATTCCTCGTCTGATGGACAGTATCGGCCTCAGAATCTGATTTGGGAAACGAGGCTGAGGAAGAAGGGTGGGACAGGAGGGCTCAGTGTGCTGGGAGTCGAAGCAGTTTACCTGCTTGAGCCGAGCAGCAAAGAAGCCTCCAGTCTGAGGCTCCTTTTGAATTGAGCACAAAGGGAGCGAAGAATTCCAAGCAGAGGCCGAGGCTAGGTCTCGACCAGCAGCATGGCAAAAGGCAAGTGAATTGGATTTTGGATTGCTTGTCGAGTGACTTGAAGAGCTAGTCCAGCGAAGCGAAGCCACTGCTCAGCAGGGTTCCAGCACTCCTGCCGGGCTTCGAAGCCAGCTCATGACCAGATCCAGCCACATTCTTCCTCCTGCCTCCCACTCCTCCTTTTCTTTCCCCATCCTCCCTTCAGCCGAGCCTTTGATTCAGAACTCCCTACAACAACTGTCTTAAGAAACCAGCATGCGCCCTTACAAGGACTACTCAAAACTGCATTTTGTCCATCTTAACAACCGCCGACGGCGCTTTCCGCAGGACTTCAGTCTATGCGCTGATACAAAACTGCGCAGGAATAGCTTGAATAAAACTGAACTCATGCATCAGAGCCATGCCCCTATGAAAAACGGAATACCAACTGAAAGCCGTCTCTGCATTTGAAATCGCATTTTCTGAAATATTTGACAAATCCATTGGTCTATCACCCGACCTAAATACAATCAGAATTGATCTGTCATGTATTCAGGGTTAAATTTTATTTTTAATCTTTTTCTTAGACGTGCATCCTTCACCCTCACACGTAACAGTTTATATATTATAAGAAAACTAAGGAATTTGAGGAGCCCAGCCGGTTGAAAGCACGAATTTCATTGTCATTCCGTGACGCATGGCCAAAGCATGAGCACCGGGGTACCCTATGGTATGGTCCATGCATAGTTCTGAAAGTATACATTTATGAAACATCCTGACTCCTGACTGATCCAAGAAAATTTAGTTAAATCTAATGCTGCTCAGCTCAAGCTAAGCTGCTACGCGACTGTTTGTTGGCTTCTTAACACTTAATGCCCTCACATTTTATGCATAGATCGGATCGGTCATGAGTGATGTCTGATGTCTATGACAAATTATCAAATTTTTTATGAATTCCCTCTAGATTCTGAGCTGAAATATGTATTTAATATTGATTATAGAATTGGGTCTTTCGAGAAGTCTTTCTCCAGTAGTAGTGTTCTGATTGTACTGGAACTGTTCTTCTTGCGAGAAGGTTTGTTCCGAAAAATACTTCTGTTGTTGAGCTTTGAGTTACCTAAATCTTATCCAATGAGCTCAAGTTTATGACCGTAAATATTTGTAAAATCTGAAGTCCATTATTTACAGTTTGCTTTTTCGCGAGTACAGAGTAGTTTTGTGTGATTTAGAAACTAGATCATGATGACAGATTCCTCTGATCTGAAGCTCGCCACACGGAACAGAGCAAAAAAGTGGCATCTTCCTGACCCTCTCGGAAGTGACAGCTATACAGATAAGACCAGTCGGCATTGATAGTATTCTATGCTGGCTTGGGCGACAGTATTCCGCTGCCCACCTGTGAAAGGCAAAGATGTTGGAAAAGCAGAGGATTTAATGTATTCCTGAAGCTGGACAAGGCATGGAATTCGATCCTAATCCTGCTCGGAACAATGGAGCTCAGAGGCTAGGAAATAGATTTTCATGGGGCGCAATCGGACTGTGGGGATCAAATTGGAGAGAAATGTGAGCCCTGTTCCCTGCCTGAAGCCTGCAGACGGCTGTAAAGGTTTTTACGGCCCAGATTCCGATCAACAAAAGAATGCTTTGTGTACCCAATTGCCTTGGCTTAGTTCTTGGCCGTGGCAGGGCTGTGACAAGGTTTATATGTTTATTATCGGGACACTCGAAGTGCTGAGGGACGAAAGTCATAAAACTCGCGACAGACACTGTTCACAATCAAAGGAAAGAGGTGATAGGGCGTGATAAGGAAAGATGGGCTTACCTCCACTCTGGCCGTGTGCAGTCCTTCAGAGCTCAAAACGATGGCCCGAATCTCGATCAAGAAGCTCCAGACGCCCATTTCTCGGTCCACGACTGTGGCCGTCGACAAAACTCCGCGTCGCACGTCCATGTCGAAAAGCCTTTCCTGCACTTCACCCGACCTCGACGTTATATTTGTGATGTAGTATTCAATGTCTCCTTTTCCGGAGTAGCCCTGTCCTTCCTGAATCGTAGCTCGCACCGACAAAATAGAAGTTCCGACCGGTTCGTTCTCTGGAATTGAGTCACGGTAAGATGTCCGCTCAAAGATTAACACGGGCTTCTGAGTTTCATCCAGAGGCTCTACGCCGAGGATGGTCAGGAACAGATCTGAAGACTTGCGCTGAGACTGAATAGCTTCATCGGAGGCCCTAATGCTGAGCTGGTAGCGAGGTTGAAGGTCTGTCAGCGGCCGCCGAAGCGTCAGTGACCCCGTGTTTCTATTCAGTGCAAACAGAGAAGAGTCTCCACTGGTCATTTCGTAAGTGACCACACCGTTTGACTCAGAGTCGGGGTCAAGTGCACGGATCTTTAAAATTTCTGTTGACACTCGAGTGTCTTTCCTGATCACTGCACTATTCATGCAGACATAGGCTGGCTCATTGTCGTTAATATCCTCCACAATTATTGTGACTAGTTTCTCGGCAGACAGCCGAGAGGCAACGGGAATGGCCTGGTCAGTTGCTGTCACTGTGAGGCGGAAACTGTCCGTGAACTCCCTGTCAATCTCCTTGACTGTGAAAATAATGCCTCGATCCGCGTCCACTTCGAAGTGATCTCCAGGAGGCTCCTGCTCTGTGATGGAGTACTTGACTTTCCCATTGAGCCCTGAATCGGGGTCGTCGGCCAGAACTGTCACAATCGGGGTCTTGATTGCAATTCCTTCTTGCACTTGTCGCACAATGGCAGTTGACGAGAAAACAGGTGCATTGTCATTTCGATCTTCCACTTTCACTACAAACTGGATGGAGGACGAGAGTCTGGGATTCCCGGAGTCACTTGCCGTGATGTTTAGGGTGTACATGCTCTGCTTTTCATAGTCCAGGAGTTTGTTCAGGTACAGAGAGCCAGTCTTGGGGTCAATTCGGAACGTGTCATGGCGGTTTCCTCCAGTAATCGACAGCCACACTTGTTGGTTGAGTCCGAGATCGGGATCCACGGCCAGAAACTGAATCAACTCAGTATTTACGCTAGTGGCCTCCGAAGCCGAAATGAAGGGCTCTGACTGAACGAATTCGGGCTCGTTGTCTAGCAAGCATAAAATTTCCCCACATTAACATGTCTTTCTAACACTCTGATCAGAACTAAGCAGAAGCATGAATACAATTATTCAGAAACTTTGGAAACGAGTCCAGTAGTTTCAAGATCAAGTATACTCTGAAATGCTAACAAGTCTACTCCATGCTATCTACGACTGATTTCTCCGCACTTACCATTTTCATCCAGTAGCTCGATGCGCAAGGTTGTTGTCGAGTTGAGCGGATTGAGCGGCGCTAGATCTTGTGCCACTACCGTGAGCAAATACTCGGAAATCGTTTCTCGATCTAAAGTCCTAGCCAAGGTCACTTGCCCTGTGGTTTGGTCTATTTTAAACGTTGGCTCATCGTCACTGTCTGCGTCACTGTTTTGAGGGAAGTAGTAGATTATGTCTCCGTTAAGGCCTTCGTCCATGTCGAATGCGAGTATCCGAATCACTTGTGACCCAACCGGAGCCGCTTCTGAGATTTGGGCAGTGTACATCTTGCGGAGGGCCGGTGCGGCGTACTGGAATCGTGGCTTGTGATCATTCACGTCCTCGATGTACACACGCATCTGAGCAGTGTCCTTTAAACGAACGCTGCCGCCATCTTCTACGACAACTTCGAGGGAAATGAAGTCCTGTCCCGTGCTCTCCAGCAGCTCCTCGCGATCAAAGGACTTCAGCGTAGTCACAAACCCTGTTTTAGGATCCACCGTGAACTCATTCTGGTCGGATGAGATGGAATACGTCAGCTCGGCATTTCGTCCTATGTCCTCGTCAGTAGCACTCAACTTGCCCACAAATGTGTCCGGCCCTTCGTTTTCACTGAGGAAGAACGTGAAAGTAGAGTTGTGGAATCGGGGCTGATGGTCGTTGTCGTCAATGACGTGAACAACGAGGGAGGCGGTGGAGGACCTGCGCGGCTGGGACCGACTGCTGTCCTGCACGAGCACCGTGAGAGAGAAGTAGTCCTGCTTCTCGCGATCCAGCATGCTCTTAATGAAAAGATGGCCGTCGGGAAAAATCCCAAACTTTCCGCTCTCGTTTCCGTCAGTGATGGCGAAGAACAACTCTGCGTTTTCACCCATGTCCTCATCCGTGGCTTGAAGGGCAAAGAACCGCGTGTTGACCGGCGTAGACTCCAGAAGAGAGACTTCATAGGCGGAACTGGTGAAGACCGGCGTGAAGTTATTTACATCTCTAATCTGCAGCAGAACACTTTGCTCGGATGTCAGCGGCGGAGTTCCGCCATCTTGTGCTCTCACCACAAACATTAGACCGCTTGCTGGAAGGATCTGGTAAAGCGGCTTGTTGAGGGTCAGAAGCCCGTTCTGGGGGTCTATTGATAAGAGCCCGTTCGGATTTTGGAGCAGGGAGTAGGTCACTTCCCCGTTCTGAGCGAAGTCCAAGTCCACGGCACTCACTTGCACCACGTCAGACCCGACTCCCGCGTCCTCATCCAATATTGCAGTCAGGATTTTCCTCTCGAAAGCTGGTGCGTGGTCATTTACGTCGTCAACTTTCACTTGCACGATACACTTTCCGTAAGAACTGCTGCCATGTCGGAGTAGAATAGACAAGTTGTAGGCGGCATTCACTTCACGGTCCAAAAGCTTCACTGCCTGAATGCTTCCCTGATTCCCAATATGAAATACTCCAGCTGAATCTCCGCTAACAATGGAGTAACGAAAATCCGGATCTCCCTGGACTGGGCCCTTCCCTGCCACTGCCTTAACTTTCACTTGCCCGATTTCTCTGGAGCCTTCAACCATTTTTCCTTCGTCCTCTTGGACTGAGAAGGTGTAGACTTGTTCTGTGAACCCGATCACCGTTTCTTCACTCGAAGAGCTCATCACTAGAACCTCCAATCGGAAGTTTTCCTTGGCCTGTCGGCCACCGCCGTCCCTGACCAGAACCTGGACGGACAAGAGCGGTGATCGGACACTAGTGAGACTCTTCTTTAGTCGGATGACTCCTGTCAAATTGTCCACCAAGAAATAATCACTCACACCCTCTTGGCGCTGAAGCTGAAACGTCAAAGTGGCATTGAGACCTTGATCGAGGTCAACGGCCTGCACACGACCCACTTCCGTATTGAGTGGAGCGTTCTTGAGCATTGTGGTAAACATGTGTGTTGGGTAGACAACAGGATCCTCGTTCACATCCGAGATAAGGAGCTGAACAGTCATGGAGGAAGACAAGGACGGAGAACCATGGTCCCTTGCCACAACTATCACTTCGTAAGCGGATCGGAGCTCTCGGTCGAAGCGCGCCTTACTCAGCAGCGCCCCAGAGCTGGAGTCCAAGTGAAAAAGTTCTGGAAACAGATCCTCAGTTTCGAGTCCCAGATGGTAGGAGACCGTTCCGTTGGTGCCTTGATCAGAGTCAGAGGCAACTAAATTGGCGATGAGAGAGCCAGGAGGGCTGTCTTCAGGCAGGGCCACGTCTAGCTTGTCCATCTCGAATGTCGGTGGCTCGTTCTCATCGAGAAGCGAGATTTTGATTTGAGTGTAAGCCCACTTCGGATTCGGTCCTCCATCCCTGGCAGAAATTTTGAGACGAACCACGTCCTGGGTTTCCCTGTCCAACTTGGCCTTCGTGGTCAGGAGCCCGGTTTCTGAGTCGATTTGAAACCAATTCTGCTCGTTGCCCGAAACGACAGAGTAGAATACCTCGGAGTTGATCCCAGTATCTTCGTCCTTTGCCAGAATGCTGGCGACGTAGGAGCCAATGGGAACGAGTTCCCGTAGCACTGCCGAGTACTCAGATTGTTCGAAGATCGGTGCATGGTCATTGATGTCGTTCACTTGAATGAGGAGAAAGGAGGTGGAGCTCCGCGGAGGGCTTCCTTTGTCAGTGGCAATGATGCTCAGGTTGTACTTGCTGATTTTCTCCCTGTCCAGAACTCCGTTCACCCGCAGAAGCTGGAAGGACGGAGTTGACTCGAGGCGGAAGTGCTTCAAGTCATTTCCAGAAATTATGCGAACCACTGTTTCGCCGTTGAGTCCTTCGTCCATGTCCAGCACCGAGATGGCAGCCACGACGGAGCCATTCACGGCATTTTCGTCAACTGTCGCAGCACTGGCTGTGGGAGGGAAATAGCGGAACTTCAGGATAGGGTCATGAACATTGGCATCCAGCAAGTTGACGGTGATGTAAGCGCGTCCATCCTGCCTGGGGTAGCCATGATCCCTTGCGTAGACCGTGAACACGCAGCTCTTAGAACAACTCAGCTGCTGCTGGGGACAGTTTTGCTGACAGTTGAGTGAGGGTTGCATAGTGGAGATGACCCCTGTTTCTGGGTCAACACTGAACTGAGTTTCGGATTCGGCGAGGTAATACGTAATCTTAGCATTGTCTCCGTCGTCGTTGTCGGTAGCCATCACTTGAAGTACAGCTGTTCCCATTGGCACACTCTCGTTGAGAGAAACCACGTAGTCAGAATGATGGAAAATAGGAGAATTATCTGGGAATCAACAAGCAATCATGAGCGTTAAGTGCGCCGAAAAGTAGGAATATCCGCGGTTTAATATTGCGTTATCGGATATGCTAGCCTTGCTCGAGAATCTATGAAAACTTAAAAAGCTACAAAAAGCCTCAATGATCTAAGGTATTAACGAAAGAAAACATGCAATAATTTGCGCAACGAATTGAAAGTGGAGCCTACCGTTTGTGTCCACGACGGAGACCTGGACAAGAAGGTAGCCAAACTTGGGCGGATTGCCTCCATCTTGGGCGGAAATATTGAGACTGTAGAAAGCCTTTGTTTCTCTGTCGAGCCTTCCCGTGGTTTCCAGATGCAGAAACGGGGCTTCTCCACTTGGATTCGTCGTAACCGCGAGCCGAAAGTGCTCTTCTTCATTTCCATCAACAATTTTGTAGTCAGTCGTGACCCCATTCACCCCGGAATCCGGATCCTCTGCGGTGTCCAAGAAAATCCTTGTTCCGGGCGTCGAGCTTTCCGAAAAGCTCACGTTCACTACTTCGTCGGGCATAAGCCATGCTGGAGCATGGTCATTCAGGTCAAGGACGGTAATTCGGACCTCGACTGGGTAGGTGGGTGTGCTGGAGAGGACGACCAAGTCGAATCTATCAGATGCCAGGGTCTCACGGTCAATCACTTTCCCTGTCCTTATTTCACCGGTGCTAGCGTTGAGCCGGAATTCCTCCAAATGCTCATTGAACCGATATGTGAATCCGGGCTTGGTGGGAATTCTTCCCACGAAAGTGCCCTGCGGAAGCTCTTCCCGCACTTCGAATGCCACTCTCATTTCGACGGAGCGGACGAGGGCAACTCTGGGGTCACCGGAGCCGGCGATCTCGCATACGCAGACCACGAGGTAGCAGAAAGCTACAAGGGTGGAATGCCGAAGTATCATCGTTGGCACCACGGCCGAAGCCCTGCCACAATTTACAGACAAGCTTTGAGTCTGCCGAGCAATCGGCTTATTGTCTTTAACTTTGGTGTGTTGAGCGAAACGACGCCCACCATTGTACTAATGCACTACACAAACACTTCACTGCTCGGCTGTGGTAGTTCGGAGGCACAGACAACTACCCCATTTTCACTCTCATTCGATTCACCCTGAGTATTTCCAAGCAATAGTGACAGTGACTATCAGATTCGCCCTCAAACACCTTATGAATTGATGTTTAATTGTAATTCCGCCCGGGATATTTCCTTGCAAGCCGCGGTGAGAATAATGTGCTGGAATGCGTTTGGGCAAAGCGGTTCGTCCGACGAAGCACAGTCCGCGTCGAGGGCTGAATCTGAACTGGTCCGAGTGAGTGTTGTCAAAGTGCAAGGCCAAAAGCCGAGTTTGCCCAAGGGTCTATACCTTCAACCAAAGCTACGGCTCTTCCTCGTCAGCCAAGGAGCTTGAGATGAACATCTCAAAAAAATACTTGTTCCTCAGAACCAATCATCTCATCTAAATTGCAAAGGTATGCAGAGCTACCTTTCCACCCCAACCAGCCCCTTCCCTGTCAAAAGGAGAACCAGCATTATCCACCGCCCCAACTCCGAATAAAGCTTCCAAGCACCAGAAACCCTTCTATGCCTCCCGCCGCGCGCGATTCGGGAAGATTAGAAATCAACTTAAGCAATAGTTCTCGATTGTAGCAGCGCTCAGCGCAACCGTTGTTGAACGGATTACACTGGTCAACCCCATGGCCGCTCGCTCATCCAAGCTCTTCCCAAATCCGTTGAGTATTGACGAAATTAAATTTAACGTTTTGTCCGCCTCTTGCGTACTTCCAGAATTCAACACAAGATTTCATTTTTGCCTGCATATAATACAGAATAGAGAGCTGTAGGTTCATATAAGTTCGAGCCGGACTATCCCATGAGCTTAGCGTCTATGCATGAATTGAGCCAGGCAGCTTGGTATTATGTATTGGTAAGAAACTCTCAGCAAAGCCCTCTTGTCAACTGGCCGAACGGGAATGGGAGAGTGAAGTCGTGCCTTTTGTTGAGACAAGGGAAGAAATAGCCCAAGGGTCTTTCATGTCTTTCCAAGTCTTACCTGCCCATTTGCCTCACCAACAATGTTCTGGGAGAATGAATTATTTTCTTAAAAGACCCAACCAAACTGTATAATTTTAACCTCTCAAGTCCACATCCTTTCAATAATAATATGCCCAGCTCCAAACGAACGAAACAACACAGCCCCGGCTTCGCAATTTTCCTCTGACAAGCTCGCTTTCGTTTGGCGTCTCTTTCCAGCAGCAGCCCTCGCACTTCCAAATCACCCCAATACAATAATCAATCACCACTCTTAGCCCAAATTAAGAACTGTAATTAAGAGGAAACTAATCACAATGATCAACGTCAAAAATGCTCTCGCAATGCGAGCGAGTAAATCTGAAATGTACCGACTTCAAGGCCCGATTTGAATTTCCATTGCTTTTACTGTCCCAATCCAAATGATTCCATATGCTATGTTACATTATGTATTACACGAAGTAAAGTAGAGTTGACGATATTAATCGAGTAGTAATGTCAATCCCGGCCCGAATGGAATCAGCTTAAATAAATAGCATTTTTCTTTTGTACTTCATTTTTCGCTGGTTGGAAGTCAGCCGCAATGAAACCCCGGGTTGGCCGATCGTAAGCTTCCTGTGTTTCCTTAAGTACCCCCATTTAATTGCTACTTGTGTCGGAGGAATGCAGGGTTAATATTGAGCATGAGCTAAACGACGCCCTACCCGGTTTTCCGAATTTCTTGACCCCAATTCCAAATGAAACCGAAACTCCCCGAATTCGGAATCGGATGTGTGGACTGCGAGCCTGCTTTAGGTTTTCGCATTCAGTCATACACAGTCCTACATATAGACGTACCAAAGCAAATTCCAAACTTTTCTGGGGTACACAACCACGTAGTTGGATTTGAACTCTTCAGGGAGAGGCAGCAGGTCTGTTGATGTTGACTGCACTACATTTAAGAAATCAGAGTAGCATTTTACTAATCCGTTGAGCCACCACGTTCGCTTCCTCTCCACTTGAAATCATAGCTTTCTCTCTTCAATCAATTCTGTGCATAGGAAATTACCAATATTGATCATGCTCATCCCTCTCGTCCTACTCGCAATCTTCACCATTGCAATTATTTTCATACTCATCATTACTGTAATTGCCGCAAAGGTAAACAACTCTCAATTTCCTTAATTGTACTCTCTCCTTTCTGCCGCTGACTCTGATTTACTCAACTCTCTGATGAAATTGCTTTTTTCAGAAATTAAAGAAGCGCCGAGCTGTAGAGAAGGCACGAGATCACCGCATTTCTGTTGGGATATTTCATCTCTACTGCAACAGTGGATGTCCTGAAGAGCGCGTGCTGTGGTGTGCGCTCACCAGTTTGCAGTCCAGGTAAGCCCATTTCCTCACCCTAAATCCTAACTCGGGTCCAGTTTTTAGCAGCATAGATAATTACTGCTGATGCTTGTTCTCACTCACAGATACCCGGACTACCGCTACATTGTATACACCGGAGACAAGGACGCGGCTCCAGAGCAAATACTTGCTAATGCAAAGTCCCGACTCAACGTCACAATCAATTTTCCCGTAGAATTTGTGTATTTGCACACTAGGAGGTGGGTTGAGCCTGCTAGCTACCCGCGTCTAACCAGGCTCGGAATCAACTTCGGCTCCATTTACGTCGGCCTTGAAGCTCTCTTCAAATACGTCCCAGGTAGGGCTGTCGGCTTAAGTAGTTAAACTTGGTTCTGTCATGCCCGTTCATTTTGCCGTTGACCTGAATCATTTTAGATGTGTACATCGATACGATGGGCTACCCGTTCACTCTGCCCGTGTTCAAGTACATAGGCGGATGTCGGGTGGGGTGTTATATCAATTCCGTGTCGCCGGACATTCTGTACTCCCTCTCGAACCGAGTGTACCGCTCCAGCACCGGGAACCGCTATATCAAGTACCTCCAGAAGTTCACCTACTCGAAAGTGTACGGAAAGCTCTACTCGTGGGCTGGGCGTTGCAGCGACATTGTCATGGTCAACTCGAGTTGGACCGAGGATCGGATTAACCACTTATGGCAGTGTCCCGCGAGGACCTACCGCGTGTATCCACCTTGTCCTGTTCAGGAGCTCAGCAGCAGTGCTTTGGATGAAGAAAACACCAGAAGCACGTTCAAAATAATTTCACTCGGCCCGTTTGTTCCACATACGGACCATCCCCTTCAAATCCGAACTTTGTTCCAGCTCAGACAACTGATCAGCGAGAGCGAATGGGAGCGCATCCGTCTAGTACTCATAGGCACCTGCCACACTCCTCAGGAGGCGACTCGAGTCAAGGACATGGAAGACCTCTGTAAACACCTCTCTGTCGAAGACACCGTTTCCTTTCGCCTGAACTTGACGTACAACGAAGTGAAGGAGGAGCTGCAAGATGCACTCATCGGAATTCATACCATGTACTCAGACCCTTTTGGAATCGGTAAGTCGCTCGCCAGTAGTGGAGTCCCGAACTGTTCTAGCTAGCAGTACTTATTCTCTCTTTTTCAGGCGTGGTCGAATACATGGCAGCAGGAGCAATCACGGTAGCAAATAACTCGGGTGGAATCATGAAGGACATCACCATGGAGTACAACGGATGTCGGAACGCATTCCTGGCAACCGACGAGCTGGAATATGCCGAAGCAATAAAACATATACTGTTTATGCGTCCCGAAGCACGAACAGCGATTAGAAATCAAGCACAAGCTTCAGTGGACCGGTTTTCTGAAACACATTTCAACAAAGCCTTTATGGAAGCTGTCGAATCCCTCTTCAAGTGATCCACACATTTTAACCTATTCTTACGCTTCATTCTGACCTTCAACTCGCACCTTCCAATTCCAACTTTAATAAATCACGCATGCCTGAATTTACGAAATAGAAATAGTCCTTCGAGCGTACAGCATTGGATGGAGACATATCTGGTCAATCGCGCAACTTTGACTAAAGAAGACTCTACGAAAGAAACAAAACTTGAATTTTCAGCAAACATCAGCATTAAATTATTTACTAACTGGGCTGATTAGTGTCCAATCGACAACGGCTTTCAAGTATATAAATTCTGTGTAGAGCAGCAGCATGTTGTCGAATCCAAGATGCGTGTAAAGCTGACTTAGCCCGGTGGCCATCCCAAACTCCGGCCCCCCAAAACATGAATGTGGAGATGATATACAGACTGACAGCCGTCAGGTCCATTGTTAATCACCAATCTGTAGCCATTGCTCAATCCAAGTGTTTCCGCACATTGCTTGGCAATAAAAGTCAAATGACCCAGCAACTGAAAAAAAGTAATAAGCAATATTGGGTTTAAGCGTTTTTAAAATCATTCCTGATCTTGTTCATCAGACAGACGAGGTGAGTTTGGACATGCTCAAGTAAATATCTCGTTTTCGTTCACTGTGTCACTGTGATCCCCCACAAGTGTTACGTAATAACGTAAAGTGTATTACCTGTGTATCCGATTCCTGAGCTTTCTCCAACATTGCAATTCTCCGCTTAGGGATGACCAAGAAGTGAACAGGGGCCTGGGGGCTTACATCGTGGAAGGCCATGCACAAGTCATCTTCAAAGATTATTTTAGCCGGGATGGTTTTATTCAAAATCTTGCTAAAGATTGTATCCTCTTCTGGAACGAATTGGGCCGCTTTGGCCTTATCCGCTTCTGACGACATTCTCTATTCCAGAATCACATGGAAACAGATTAGCTTACAATTTACTGATGGCAAATGGCAAGTCTCTGGGGTGTCTAGGATAGAAACATTGTAATCGTCGTAAGCGCTTTTCGATATAAATATATATAAATATGTTTGGGTTTACTAGACTACTACGACCTAGTTGCTTTGCATGTCAATGTGCTTCTGACTAACTAATGCCATAAATTATTCCAGCATAGGTACTAGGTGCACCTTAACTGTTTAGGTACACCTTTGCCAGCACACAGATGTACCTGAACCGCATATACACGTTCCCGTAACATATATACTTAGCAGCTATGTTATTGTTGTCCTATACCTGCAGTCTGCAGAGAGCGGGTCCTGCTTTTGGAAAGACCTGAGGCGGGGACCACTTGGGTGCACAGAGACTTCGTTCCCGTCCGACGACCCGACCAGCAAAGAAGGTTGTCAAGCTTCGCAGTCTTGACATCAATCCACGGAAATGACCTCCAGCAAGTCAAGATCTCGCCCGCTCCACCACCACCGCAAATAATCGAGGTGAGCTTCTTTTCGTCATATTCGAATAGTCAGCTCCCGCCAGGCCTTACGCAGGTTATAACCGTCCAGCGCTCTCACACATTTTTGGCGTCGGCTCGGCACTCGGCATCGTCATTATCGTCGTCAAAATCCAAATAGCAAACATATACGAATGCTCATTTATGGCGCTTCATGTTCTATAATAGTTTAATGATTCGTGATGGAAATTCAATCAGAAAAGCTACGATGAAATCATGATGCTTCTCGTCTCGAGCTCATATTAATGATGGAATCTAGCTAATCATTCTGATGGCATGATTTGGGTTTTGCCTTGCGTTGCAAATGAGGTTCCGGAAAAGGATCAAAGCTTTCCAACGGCCCGACATGTTTAAGATCCATGATTTAAATTGACGATGACGTACATATAATAAGTACTATTTTGATTTTCTAAAGCTACCGGTGAGCTATTAAACGATAATTGGCCGGAAAATTGAAACTGGCATTGAGTATTTACTGGTGATGAATCTGACGATTTTTGAACGCGGAGGTTTCCTCAGGGAATTTATTATTGATTTGCCACTGAAACTTCGTACATCGGATCACATTTAATCAGCATAACTATAGCAGCTTCCTGGAATTCGCAGTCAAATTTTACCTTTAAATGTTTCAATTGTGAAGCTAGAAGTCGTGTAAATAATAAATACCAAGACTAATGCCGAAGTGGGCTGAAACTAAAGAAGGATTTTATTTGCAAATTATGTAGAATATAATAAGTAATATGTATACACACACACAACGTCCAATTTGATAGAATGAATAATTAGAGCTAGTACTTTCTTCTGCTTTCTTCACAACAACAAGGCTCTCTATTGTATTTAGTAGGTTATATTATGAGGGTACACAAGGTCTCTATAAATTACA